>JAODAL010057336.1:0-22744 GCA_025379985.1 Phyllomedusa bahiana
GAATGAAAGAGACTGAGTATTGTCAGTGTTCAGGTGGTGGAGACAGGGTGGGCCCCCAAAATCAACTCCTCTGGTTGACCCTAAGGGCATGTCCACACAGCACGGGTTTTCGGACGGTTTTTCAGGCGGTTTGCGGTTTTGCAGACCGCCTGAAAAACAGGCCGAAAATTAGCACAATGCTACTCTATGGAAAACCCGTGCAGCAGTCCCCACTGCACGGGTTTTCCGTCCGACTGTTTTGTCGCCGGCGGACCGGCGACAAAACATTGAACATGCACAATCTTCCGGACGGAATCTGTGCTGTTCAATGGGAGGGGGGGGCTGTTCTCCGCTCATCGCGGAGAAAAGCCGCCCACCCCCCGCGTCCGTGAGGACGGCCGCAAAACAGGACAAATACCGGCCGGCATACCGGCCGGTATTTGTCCTGTGCCGTGTGAACGGCCCCTAAGCCTCCAGTCCGACACTGATGATAGGCATACTTTCATCTCTAGCTTCTCCCTCTTTCTCACTGAGTCTCTTGCTCTCTCTTTTCTCACTCTCTCTCCTCTTATGAATGAAATCATTTATTCAATATTATCCTCACTAAAGATATTCATGAGGAGAGTAAGAACATGTAGGGAAAAGGATGGAAGAAGTGAACTAGCAGCAATGACGATTGGTGATGTCTATAGCTGTGGATGACTGCTGCAGTCAGTAGAAGAGCTCCACTTCCTGTTTATGTGCCAGTGCTGAGCGCATGTGCGAGATTTGCAATGAGATTATGCAAATCAGAAAGCTGTTTGAATAAGTGGGCGGGGCATAACTGCCAAACCAGCCCATTAGAGTGATGTCAGAGGGCTAATTAATATACAAGATTCTAGACTGAAAAAGGTCTTCAGGGAAGGTAACAACACATCTTTTTAAAAAAATAAAGGCAGCTTGGGCGATGTTTAGCTACACAGGACACCACAGTGTAATTGGTTTATATGTGAAAAACCTGGTGACAGGTTCCCTTTAATGCAACATCTACATAGGTGTATAGAGGCCCATTTCCAACAACCATCACTCCAGTGTTCTAATGGTACATTACGTTTGCTAACTGTGTAAGAAAGCTATTGGATATTTTGAACACCCTTGTGCAAGTATGTTAGCACAACTTAAAACAGTTTTGCTGATTAGAGAAGCTATAAAACTGACCTTCCTTTGAGCTAGTTGAGAATCTGGAGCATTACATTTGTTGGTTCGATTAAACTTGCAAAATGGCCAGAAAAAGAGAACTTTCATGTGAAACTCGACAGTCTATTCTTGTGCTGAGAGATGAAGGCTATTCCATGCGAGAAATTGCCAAGAAACTGAAGATTTCCTACAACGGTGTGTACTACTCCCTTCAGAGAAGAGCACAAACAGGCTCTAACCAGAGTAGAAAGAGAAGTGGGAGGCCCCGCTGCACAACTGAGCAACAAGACAAGTACATTAGAGTCTCTAGTTTGAGAAATCGATGCCTCACAGGTCCTCAACTGGCAGCTTCATTAAATAGTACCTGCAAAACGCCAGTGTCAACGTCTACAGTGAAGAGGCGACTCCGGGATGCTGGCCTTCAGGGCAGAGTGGCAAAGAAAAAGCCATATCTGAGACTGGCTAATAAAAGGAAAAGATTAATATGGGCTAAAGAACACAGACATTGGACAGAGGAAGATTGGAAAAAAGTGTCATGGACAGACGAATTGAAGTTTGAGGTGTATGGATCACACAGAAGAACATTTGTGAGATGCAGAAGAACTGAAAAAATGCTGGAAGAGTGCCTGACGCCATCTGTCAAGCGTGGTGGAGGTAATGTGACGGTGTGGGGTTGCTTTGGTGCTGGTAAAGTGGGAGATTTGTGCAAGGTAAAAGGGATTTTGAATAAGGAAGGCTATCACTCCATTTTACAACGCCATGCCATACCCTGTGGTCAACGCTTGATTGGAGCCAATTTCATTCTGCAACAGGACAATGACCCAAAGCTACCTCCAAATTAAACAAGAACTATTTAGGGAAGAAGCAGGCAGCTGGTATTCTATCTGTAATGGAGTGGCCAGCGCAGTCACCAGATCTCAACCCCATTCAGCTGTTGTGGGAGCAGCTTGACCGTATGGCAAAAAGTGCCCACAAGCCAATCCAACTTGTGGGAGGGGCTTCTGGAAGCATGGGGTGAAATGTTTCCAGATTACCTCAGCAAATTAACAGCTAGAAGGCCAAAGGTCTGCAATGCTGGAATTGCTGCAAAGGGACCATTCTTTAACGAAAGCAAAGTTTGAAGTAGACAAATATTATTTCAAATAAAAATCATTATTTCTAACCTTGTCAATGTCTGGACTATATTTCTATTCATTTTGTAACTCATTTGATAAATAATAGTATGAGTTTTCAGGGAAAAAACAAAATTGTCTGGGTGACCCCAAACTTTTGAACAGTAGTGTAACCGTATAGCTGGCACTGTCTACAAGCCTTATGTATGTGCAATTATAATACTAGCAATCACTTCCTCATGGATTGTAGGAGTGTAAGTGGTTGTTTAACAGGATTTTTGCACCGGAGCAATCTCCTCTGTATGGTACTGGCACTATCTTTAACTGTATCCCAACACCTTTCACAATTACATGCTATCCACAGAGTGTACAAGACGCCATATGTCCTTTTTCCAGCTGGTCTTGGCACTTTTGGCGTGATACCTAGGGGAGTCTTAATCCATACTGAGCACTTAAAGCTATACAACTGGCTTATAATATTTAACATTTCTCCAAGTTTGAGTTTTTAGGGTTTGCTAACAATTTGCAACTGGGTGAACATGGGAAAGTGGTAGTCTCCTGTTAATTGTTTACAGCTAGAAAAACCGGAGCTGTGCATGGCTGTTGGATAAGCTTCCATCCACAAGAGAATTTATGGGTCAGATTAATACTCAATTGCATTTTGAAAAAATATATATATACATTAATAGAGAAACTCTTCCCGTATGAGAAAGGAGGGTCACGGCTGAATGTCTTCAGGATGACCTTTCTTGCCATATTACAATATTATGCCTCACAGGTATTGCTTTATGGGCTGTAAACAGAAAAGTATTTGATACTTGCCAGCTCACCGGGAATCAAGTCAGCGACTGAGGCATCCGTGCACGTACAATGCCAGGAGAGAAGCATGATGAAAGTGCAGAAATATTGGAATGGGTACAGCACTGGAACTGGAAACTCTCAGCCAAAATAGATAAAAAGTCGAAATACTTTATTGGAGCATAGATAAAAAATGGTCAGCTTCCAAAATAGGCTGCAAAAGTGCTAACGCGTTTAAGGTGGCGTACCACCCTTACTCATAACTCATTGCTTTATGGGCTGCAGGGGAACCATAGTGGAGATGGATGTGGGTGAGTACGGGAGGTTATAGTGGGTTCTTCTCATCTGTACTATGGGCGACATGTATCAAGCTCGAGGCATCGGAGCGCACGTTTTCGCCCGATTTAAAGTGAAAGCTGCGCCTCATTTATGTCGGCGCCCGAGGCACGCTCATACATGTGGTGTAAAGTTCCCTGCGCCTCGCCAGTGTGTGAGGCGCAGTGCGGGACTTAGGCGCAGAAAGGACTGCGCCTAACATGTAATACGATTCGAGACAGGATGGAAATCAGCGAAAAATCATTAAACATGTTAGTGAATAGCAAAAAGAGTTGTCTTTCAAATGAATGAATGAATGAATGAATAAAGTGAAAAATCAAAGTGGTCTAAAAACGATTAAATGTATTGAAAAAGTGGATCATTTAAAATTACAGGAAAAATATATAAGATCGCAAAAGAAATAAATCTCAGCTCCGTGAGACAATCAGTATAATTCCAAAAATCGTTTTTATTAGCTGTAAAACATTATCTGAAAAAGAGCTAAAACCTTCTAAAAACATACTTCAATCAAGTCCCTAACAAGGCGTTTGTCGCCGTCACCGGCGCAACATCAGGAATTGGGATATAGAAGATTTCCGGGAAATACAGTAATTCAAATTCTGTAAGCTCTTCTCATTGGTTGGCAGAAACCAGCCAATCAGAATAGGAGCGACAGTGAACCATTATAAGCTATGGAGGAGTATGGACCAATCAAATGAAAAGGTGGGACAGTTCAAAATACAGTAAAAAAGGCAGAAAAGAGCTGATTGGTTGAGTTAGCGGGGGCTTGGCTATCCCGGCCAATCAGAGCACGAGCTACTTTGTCCCATTGTAGTCTATGGAGAGATGGGGGCACTGAAATCTCAGCTCCGTGAGGCATGGAGTATTAGGAAATAAATCGCTTTTATTAAAGGGGATGTATCGCTTCCTTACTTCGGCTCATTCGCACTGCTCTGAGCTTCTCAACTCTGTGAATGCAGGGGCGTTTCTTCACCTCCCAGCTAGATGACATCCCCCCCCCCCCCCTTCACTGCTGGCCTGAGACTCCCCCCCCCCCCCTCCTCTGAGTCCACATATCACTGTGTCTCTTTCTATCAGTCTTATTTTATAAGAGCTGTATACATACCATAGGCTGCATTCAATCTAATCTGAGCACTGATCTCTCACAGCTGGAGATGTATTGCAGCTTTCTAAGAACGGCACAGATCTGCGTGTATGCAGGAGAGTTAGGCACAGGGTCAAAACTGTCATGTTTTCTCATTGTACAATCTGCTGAAGTCTGTTGCTAGGTGTGGAGACAGAAAAATGCTACGGCCCCTAACTCTGAGTCATTCTGTACAGCCCGTGAATCGACCCAGGGGCTATACAGAATGTAAATGAGCTCTCAGCTAGTGAATTGCAAGGAGGAGGGATTAGACCCACACTGGATATCAGTGTAAATAAAAACACAAGATAAGGGACACTGTGAGAACAAGGCAGCTTTGCTAATGACATCCAATTGCAAAGTTGCTTGTTTTCACTGTCCCCTTATTCTGAAGACCATTTAATGAAACGATAACACCCCTTTAAGTGTAAAACATTCTCTGTAAAAGAGCTAAAACCTTCTAAAAACAGATATCAATCAAGTCACTAACAATGCGTTTGTCGCCGTCACCGGCGCTACATCAGGAATCGGGATATTGAAAATTGCCGGGAAATACAGTAATTCAAATTCTGTAAGTGCTTCTCTTTGGTCGGCAGAAACCAACCAATCAGAATAGGAGCGACAGTGACCCATTATAACCTATGGAGAAGTAGTGATCAATCAAATTCAAAGGCGGGACAGTTCAAAATACAGTAAAAAAGGCAGAAAAGAGCTGATTGGTTGAGACCAGGCGGCAGATATGAATCCATCAATCATATGTAGTGCGTCTATTTTGAGTGTAGACAACTTTGATATGTATCTTTATTAATTAAATAATTTTATAGACAACTATTTTTTATTAGTGTACTGTTGTAACAGTCGACCTAGAGCACATTTTGCCCCATTACATTACGTTCTCGCTTCACTTCGCCTCCTCCGGCTCAGATAGACCACATTCAACTAGGTCTGCCTGTCGGAGCTATCGAGTGCTGCAATGCGCCTCACTTTGCCGACCCGCAATCATGCATGCCTCGGAGGATTCGAATGTGGTGCGTCCCGCCCCAGAATGCCCACTCCGCGCCCACTGCACGCCCCTTCATGTTAGGCGCATCCGAAAGTGGTGAAGGTTGCGCCTAACATTGCATCCCTGCGTGCGACAGGGGAATCGGATCGGTGAGGCGCTGTTTTCGCTAGAAAACAGGCGCAACTCCCGATCATACATGTCGCCCTATGTTTTTTTCATGATGTTATGTTTATGATTCTTTTGTATACTTTGAACTTCAATAAAGAATATGTCTGATTAAAAAAAAACATTAAGTTAGAAAGTAGGAAAGCATGGAAACCAACATCCATTTCTGCCGGTCGTTACGTGAGAATAGGAGAGAAGGTGGGTACAGCAATGGCTAAGCTCGTTCCACCTTCATTTTGGTTGCTTTAAGTCTGTGATATTATATACTGCATAGTGTCAGGGTAGCAGTCTCTGACTTTTTTGTTATTATTATATGGTGTTTGTACAGTATATACTGATTACTGCATGGATACCATTCACTAGGTAGTAATGAGACAGCTATGTGTAAATTCTATGATAGGCTTAATTAGCTTCAATGCACCTTACAACATTTGCCCCTGCAATGAAATCACTTATTTGCATATTTCTCTAAGAAGCAGCTTATATATTTCTAAAGTCCATTTTGTTGTTTAACAGAAGCATTTCATTAAATGGTTGTGTATGAAGAATTTTTTTTCAAGTTTAAGCCGAGATAAAAGGATTAAAAAGGATTATATAATAAAAAAGCAGAAGACAACACTATGTAAACAGAAAATGGTTTAATTTTCTTGGTTCTAAGTATGAGAACTTTATAAACACTTTTCCCTGCTATTACTTTTGTATAATGGGTCAACGCATTGGTTGTATATACAGGTGTACAGGATATAAAAAAAACTCCGCAGCTATGTAGATTAAAATAAAAGATCTACTTAAATTGAACCACCTAATTAGCTGCACAGAGGAGCTATGTTCCATCTTTAGCAGAAGGATCTGCAAGATGGGTGGTCGTCTGAAAGTTCCAAAATATTACACTGCCCACAGACTCTGGTTTGTTAAATTCTTGCCCACTGAAAGCAATGAAACTTTTTTATAGACAAGTCAAAAAAAGAACTGTTTTGTGCCTTAAAAAAAGCACATACCATGGTAAACAGACTAGCTGGGAATCATTGTGTCTATTTTCAGTTACTGCATAAAAGGAACGTTTTGGGCTATATGTTTGGGCTACTAAACCACATCGTGTTAGTCTATTATAGGTTACCACTACCATGTGGTAACTTACCATGATTTCTACATCTAAAGAAAATATTACTTTGACAAGATAGATTATGTTGTACATTGCATCATTTTTTCCATTTAGAGAAAATGGAGTTCTGAACACAACCAATTGATCTCCATAATATGCTAAAAGAATGCCAACAATGCCCAGATAGATGGAAAGAGCCTTCTGCAGTTAAAGGGGTTGTCTCGCTACAATGATTGGGTTTTAATTAAAAGATCTTTAAAAAACAAGCAGCTTTGCAATATATGTTCATTACAAATGTCCTACTGATTTTGAGCTAGCCCTGTTAGTAGTACTACATCAGCTTCTCAAATCTCTATAGCAGCCAACCTGTTGATCCTTATCTCACTGGCTGTCAGGTCTGTATGACCATCAGCCTCTGAATACAGGACAGAGCAGAGAGCCCCTCCCTCACAGAATGCTTCTGTAGTGGAGAGAGGGGGAGGTCTCTGGCTTCTGTGCCTGTGCTGCCTGGATTAACCCTGTGTGTGCCTGCTCCTCCTGCTCTCTACACAGATTGAGGAAAGCAGAGATTAGGCTGATCAATAGATGTGACAGCAGTGACCCTGTGTGTTACTATAATCCTGATGTGTCTGTGGAGCTGTCACTATACTAATACTATACAGATCAGGCATGTGAACGGTTCATGCTGTGCTGTACTAGTGACACATCCTGAGTATAGTAACACTTCCCAGCTGCCCTGTGTCTGTTCTGATAGGGTTTGTTGTTGCTGGAGATATGTAAGCTAAGCAGGGGGTATAGGAACACTTGCATTCCCCTGCTTGCTATTAGCAATCAATGCTTCACAGACTACTCTACACTCATAGATCAGCCCTCTCCTGCAACAGACCTAGGCAGGCACACACAGGGTTAATCTGGCAGCAAACCCCTCCCCTTGCTGTATAGAAGTTATGGAGGAGAGATGTATGTGTGCTGATGGTAGGGGGGAAGATGGAGGCAGAATCAGGCAGACCAAGAAGCATGCCCCTCAATTCAACTGCCAGGCTCACTGACTTAGGCTGAAAGCTTGTAATGAGACAACTCCTTTAACTTTTTATGCCAAAAAATTCTCTATTTATAATTGGGCAGGACTTTATTAATGGTGTAAATAGAAAGATTTATGGAGAGGGGCAAAGAAGAGTCAAAACGCCTAATGGGAGAGCAGCAGTGCCATAAATAAGTAGTACAGTTGTGATGGTATTACATCTGCAAGGAGTTGGACATTCTCCCAATGCTTGTGTGGGATTGGAGGTTTATTTGGAGTTTAGACCATAAAGCCCCAAAGGGATAAGGAATTGAATGAAAATGATGGTCAATTCTATACAGCGCTGTGAGGAATATTACAGTGCAATAATTAATGGAATAACAATAAAAAATGAAAGTTTCCTCTTAATTGTATTAGAGCTAAACCCCAGGTAAGAACCTTCACGGTGGATCCCCCCTGGTTATTATACTCAATATGAGTTTACTTTAGTCGATTTTCATCACCATATGCTCATTTCCAAGCTATAAGAATAATAACTGACCAGTGTGAATAATGGAGAAGATTATTGATTAAAACTATAATCATTGATCTTCATCAACTGTACCACTGTTTAACCCCTACCGCCTGAGCCAGTTTTGGCCTCTCTGACAGAGCCCTATTTTTGAAATCTGTCAAGTGTTCACTTTTATGTAAAAACTTTTTGACACGTTTAACCTAGTCCATAGTGATTCAGAGATTTGTTTCTTCGTGGACACGATTGTGCTTTAAGATAGTAAATTAAATTATGGTCCAAAAAAAATTAATTTTTCTTTGTGAAAAATATCAAATTATGGTGAAAAATTTATACCATTTCAAACGTCAAAAATTTCTGCATGTAAGACAGATAGTTTATTCCAGTCAAATAGTTTATAACTACATCTACCATTATGTCTTCTGGAGTTTGGCATCATTTTTTTCAAATGGTCTTTTTTATTTTTTTTTACGACATTGTGTGCCTTATAAATTTTATGTAGTAATTTGTCAAATTTTCAATTGAAAATTTGCAATATACCATAATTTTAAGGGACCATCCCAGTTCTAAACTTAGACTTTGATTTGACCTGTATGTTAGACAACCCCCATAAATGACCTCCAATAAGAAACTACAGCCCCTTAAATAAATTCAAAAACAATTTAGGAAAGTTTTATTAACACCATTAGGTTGTTCACTAATTAAAGCAAAGTGAGTAAGTGAAATGTTTTCAAATTCACTTTTTTTGGCAGATTTACATTTTTATACATTATTGACAAGAATACGGTAAATGTATCATGGAAATGCAAATTAATATTGATTCCCTAGATCTGCTGTTTTCAGAAATCCCATATGTGGGCCGTAGTGTCATTAATTTATGGCCAACCACAAGCCCCAGAAATAGGAGGAGCACCTACTGGAGCTCTGGGGCCTCAATATGTCATACAATTTATTTATGGGCCATGGTCAATTTGGCTGGAGCACCCTAAGGTTCCAAAAACTTAATAAATACCCCTAAAAAAGACCCCCATATTGGAAACTACACTCCCTTAAGAATAATATCCAGAGGTGGTAGTGAGTATTGACCCCACAGGCGTTTTCACAAATTTTTTTTAGCGTTCGTTCTTCTTGAAAAAAAAAAAAAAAAATATGTTTTTCCAATAATATGCAATTTTAGCTGAAAAATGTTTAATATATTACAAGGAATCTTGGGAAAAAAAGCCCAAAATTGTGTTACGGCAATATCTTCCAAGTTCGGCAATACCCTATTCATGTGGGTGTAAACTGCTGTTTGGGCGAATGCAGGAGGGTACAAGGGAGGGAAGCGCTATTTTGCTTTTGCGCACAGATATTGGTGGGGCCATGTCGCATCTCTGCAAAGCACCCCAAAAGTACTAAACGAGTGAAACCTTCCAGAAGTTACCCTCCCCATTTTGATCAACAATACCCCTGAGGGATCTCACTCTAAGGGTGTATTTTTGCATTTTGGTGGCACATGTTCCGTAGTTTTTTTTTTTAAGAGCATTGAGGCCATTGGAAATGAGAGGGAGGAAACGCAGTTCCTGCCATTGTTTTTTGGCTTCATTTTTAACAGCGTATCGCCATAATAGGACGGTGATAAATGAACGGGATAACTTTACTATGCTGGTCGTGGTACAAATTACAAAGAGATAAATTTAAATAGTTTTTTATGTTTTAATACTTTTACACAATAGAAGCGAGTTTTTATAAAAAGTTGCGTTTTTAGATGTCCGTATTCTGAACAGCCATAGCTTTCTTAATTTTTTGCATATGGAGCTGCTGTGTGGCTGTTTTTATGAATGAGTTGAATTTTTATTGGTACCATTATGGGAGGCATGTGACTGCTTGGATCACTTTTTATTACGTTTTTGTGAGGCATTTTTTACAAAGATACAGCAATCCTGGTAGTGTTTTTTATTTTTATTTTTTACAGAAGGTCACTGGTGCGGATATTAAATACATGCTAGTTTTTTCCTCAGCAGTGATACATTACAGCGATACCACATGTTGTATATTTTTTTTAATGTTTTACTGCTTTTACACAATAAAAACACTTTTTGAAAAGGAAAACACGTTTTTGCATCACTCGCAGTCTGAGAGGCCATAACTTTTTATTTTCTGTTTATGGATGTATAGGGACTTTTTTTTTTTGTGGATGATTGAAGTTTTTAATTGTAAAATTTATTTCTGAGGGACAGACTTTATGATCGCGTTTTAAATCCGTTTTTTGGAAGGCAGGGAAAGAAAATACTGCAATCCATAGCAGTGTTTTTTTATTTTTACAAAGCGTTTCACTCGCATGCATATCCGTGACAATGTTAGTTTTTAACTCTGTGGGTTGTGAGACAATACGGTGATACCCAATTTATGTAGTTCTATTTATTATTTGAAAGCACAATTTTTTTGAAAAAAAAGTGTTTTTTATTATTGTGTAAAACAAATTTATGCTCGCCTTACTACTAATAGCCAGAACTTTTTAATTTTTCCGAATACAGAGCTGTTTAAGGACTTTATTTTGCGGGATTGAACTAGACAACTTTATAATTTGGTACAATAACTATGGCGTTTATAATTAGTTTTTTGATTCGCTTTTTATACCATTATAATGTGCTGAGAATGTACAAAAATCGCAATTCTGTGACTGATTTTTTGTTTTTGTTTTTTACGGCGTTCACCAGTAACGGGTTAAATAACGTGACAGATTTATAGGTTGAGTCGCTACGCAGACCTGCTGGGCGATACGCAAATATGGTTTACTATTTATTTTTGATCTTTTTTGGTGGCGATTTGGCGTTTGTAAGGGGGAAAAGGGCGTGTACGTGTTTTATTTTATTTTTTGTGTTTTGTGTTTTTACTTTTTTACCACGTTGTTTTTTACTTTTTCACACTTTTTAACACTTTTTCCCCAGGGGGGAATAGCATGAACGATCGTCAATTCGTTCATGCATGGGGGGGGATACGAGATCAGCACACAGCTTATAGATCTGTATGCTGGTCTCCGATGCAACTGTCTGTTTTTCTCCCCCCCCCCCCCCCCCCCCCACCCATCGCTGCCGCACAATGCATTGTGTGGGCATCGTGACGTCACCAGACATAACCCTGAATGTCTGTCATTCAAGCATCCGGGCTGCCTGGTAGGGAGACTCAGTACGAGTGCGCTCAGCGCCATTACTGTGTGCCGATCTCTGAATCATTAGCTCACTCTGCCGCCCTCATCGAGATGTCGCGTACTAGAGAACGATGTCTCGACATCGGGGGTTAATTCCCCCGCGTGGGCCGGAAGCTCAATCCGGCCGTGGGGGATGCGGCATGATGCCGCCGTGGTAATATAGCCTCCGTTTCCACTGCTGCGCAGTCTGCTCCGTCCGCCTGTGAGCGCGCAAGATCCGCTTGACGTACTCATACGGCAATTTGCGGGAACCCCTACCCGACATTGCCGTATGAGTACGACAAATGTCGGTAAGGGGTTAAATTCCTTCTGGTGGGAAGAAATTTCCTCCCAGCCAGACCAGCCTGAAGGAGATTAAAGGGGTTGTGTGAGAACCCAAAATAAGAACATCTAGCGCAGTGATACTAACGCTAAACAGTAACTGTCACACCCCAGTGTGTGAACCACTTCCAGATACTGATATATCACATATTATCGCCATGTTGGATCTTTCTCCTAATTGGGCTGGTGGATGGCGCTGCAGTTGCTAGGTGTGCCGTATGAAAACCACATGTCCCACAACAGCCGCGTCCTCCCAGCTGAGCTATAGATTCTATATCCACCACAAATTATTTACATATATACAGTATGTGTGCATGTGTACAGCCCTCAGTCTCCATTCTACTATTGAAGAGCTGTCCCTCAGTTCAGCTCAGTGATGTCAGTCAGCCTAACCAGGAAGTAACTCAGAGTCTGTCCTACTTCCTGTAGCACAGGTTTCTGCTGAGGAAGATACTTGGCGGCCATTTTGTTCTTCTATAATGATTATCCCCTAGACAAAACGAGCAGACTTTTCTAGTTAAAGTTATTTAGGATTTTTTTCATTATGATGTGTAGTTTATGTATTTAGTTTTCTTCTTTTCCTAGAGAACTCCTTTAATTGATAAGAAAAACATGGGTGCTTTCTTCCAGAAACAGCACGATACCACCCACAAATTATGTGTGGTATTGCAGTTCATTTCCAACCAATTCACTAGAATGGAGCTGGTCATGGACAGGTTTAGTGCCGTCTCAGGAAGAAAGCAGCCATGTTTTTCTAACCCTGGACAACATCTTTAGCATCAGATCCTAACTGCACAACTTTTCAACCCACCAACTGTTCACGCATACTACTACGACATAAATAAAACCCAGCATTCCAGAGTCAGCACTTTCTTTTACTCTAGATAGTAGAAATGTTCTTTCCCTGTTTAATATTATAAAAAGGAAAAAACATTTTTAATTTTTGTACTTCTAGACTAAACCAAAATATAAATAATGAATGAAATAAAAATGTGGTCTGTAACCCGCTAAATATCATTTCAGTTTTTAAGTGCCGATTATGGACAATTTGCAGCCCTCGGCATTTGCACTTTGGCGTCTCATGGCAGCACTATAGGAAATTGGAATCGTTTTAAAAATATTTGTCCTGCAAAAAGCAGAAAATGAACTTTTCTCATCGCTGCCAGACTTTTTTGCAATACTCTGTAGCTTTAATATTTAATGAGATGGCTGCAGAGATCAGGATCTGCACACTCGTAGAGTTTTCCTCTCTAAGGAATTTGGGTAAATCTTTGTTTCATTATGGTTATCAGGTACATTGGATACAGCACCACCCTTTGAATGCTCATAGATTAATCAGAAAACAATGGGGGTAGTAGCATCCTATGTCAGAGTTGGATATTAATATTATTGTGAATTGTTAGTTTCTAGCAATATGTGATTCACCGTTTAAGCACACAGACCAAGGAGCATCTATAATCGTATGCCGCATTAAAGCAAGACGTTATGGTAAACAGTTGTTTTAAATTGCATACAATGTAGGTCAAGACTAGCGTGAATGATAGACGTATAGGTCGTCTCCCCAGCTGTCCTTTAACATAAGCATGCTGTCTGAGAAAATGTATTCTTTTTCCCAGTTGTCAAGTGCAGTACTATATACATGTAAATTTGCAAAACTTACCATGCAAGCAAAAGAAAAATTAGCATGTGTCTTCTGACACTTCATTAGATTTTTTGGGGGGAGGGGTTGGGGTTAAGGAGATATATCATTTTGGTTTCATGTATCACTGTAGATTCTGTTGCACCATTATAACCCATGACACATTTACCTTAATGTTAGAAGGGTAAGCTCACACTCCCTATTGCGGGTCATACTGTATGCTTTATGTTTTAAAATATGCAGTTATTTTAGAAGTACTTCTTTCTCCCGACACGTAATAGGTAATCATAGCTCTCAACCAGAGCCGTGAACTACCACATTTGCGGGGCGTAATTCGGGTGTATTGCAGTGCAATTACACGCCGGATTAAGCCCAGCAAAGACGTTGTGTGAACATAGCCTTAGGGTATGTTCACATGGCTTATTTTGGTGCGCATTTCGCCACGTATTGCGAGCGTACTGCGCTCTAATATGAGTGAAATGTGCCCCAATCATTACGGTAATCCACAGTTCTCATAGAGAACTATGGATTACGCCTCCTCTCCCTGCTCGTACAATATGATCGTATTTTACGCGCGGGGAGATAAAAGACATGTTTATGGGGTCGGCGGGCTGTCGGCCCCCTCACCTCGCGGGAGTACACACCGATCAGCGTGACTCCGCAAACAACTGGCGTAAATGCGGGGTGTACAGTACGCACCGCAATTAAGCAGTGTGAACTTACCCTAAGGCTAAGTTCACATGGCTAATTGCAGAGCGTACAGTATGGCCCGCAATTATGCCGGGTGTTTGGGAGCCCGCCGGCCCCACAGACTGTCACTACTCGCGGCGCCAAGCGTCGTGAATAAATATAATGTCACTTATCTCCCCGCGCATCGTATTGTATGCCCTGGGAGAGGAGGCGTAATACATAGTTCTCTATGAGAACTATGGATTACCGTAATGACTGGGGCACAGTTTGCTTGTATTAGAGCGCAATACGCTCTAAATAGGCGGCGAAATGCAACCCAATTTAAGCCGTGTGAATATAGCCTAACAGTCGTCAGTAGCTCAGTTATAAACAATGCTGTCCTTAAAGGGGTGGACCAATAAATTTAAGGTAATGCCGCCCAAAACTTCCCTCTTACTTCCATTCCAGCGCTGACTCTGTGGGCTGTCTTTTCCCGGTCTTCTGTTGATGCCCTCCAGACATTTGGTAATGTCACTGTGCAGTGGGTCAGCTGCCCAGCCCAAAAATAATCATTTGGTTTTTGAACATTAGAGGGAGCGTGTCAAAGGGAACCGGGGACGTGATTGGGTGCGCCAATCAGCAGCTAAGTAAGTGAAATTCTGACTTCTGGTATCGGAAGTAAAAAATGAAGAAAAATAGGGGGGAATTTTGGCACAGTCAGTGGGGGAATGGAAGTCAGGAGGAAAGGGAGGATGAGATTTTACTTTATCTGGGTAGCAGTACCTAATCTTTTTTAACACATAGACAACCCCTTTAATAAAATGTATAATGTTGCTCAGTTAGCACTTCTTATCACTAATATAAAGTGCCAACATGTCCTGCCAGGTGTACAGGAGGTGAACCATCAGGTGTTGTCCCTAGTGGAGCCAACAGTGTATCTCCTAATCTGGCTGTGAAAGCAAATGTAAAATTGGAAGTAAATAAAAAAACAGTTTAGTACATGATCAGGCGCACACTACATGGTAAGAGAAAAGAGCTAAGAATTTTAAAAAAAGGACAAGCTTTTCCCCTTTTTAGAACCCTCTTTCAGAAAGCACTAAAATCAGACTATTGGCAAGACATCTCTACCTTTTCCCCTTCTTGCAGCAGCTTTTTAAAATTTCTTAGAAAATTGCCTGTTTCTTTTTTGAATTTTTTTCCTCTTTTTGCTTTTTCTAAAAAGTCCCTGAAATGATAGAGACCTTCAGCTTAGAATTTTCCCTACAAAAAGTGGAAACCTACACAGAAACTCAAAATGAAATACAAAAATCTTTAAATAAATGATGTCAAGAAAAATTTTAAAATGTATATGTCTGAACTTCTAACTGCGGGGCGGTAACGATTGCTTGTTTCTCTAAAAAAATTTAAAAGGGAACCTGTCAGGGGGATTTTTTCTGCCCATCAGAGGCGATGAGATGAGGGAGAGAAGCTGAGCTCTGTGTAATAAGGTTATTGATAAAGGGAGAGGACTGAGGGCTGTATGATAGAGAAGAGGAGCTGGTTTGTGAACATGGGTTTATGAGAGGGAAGAAGCGAGCTCTAATATTAGGGTTTTTTGATAGGGGAAAAAAGTAGCTGTGTGATATATAGGATTATTTATAGGGGGGGAGAACGAGCTCTGTGAACATAGGTTATTGATAGTGAAGAGAAGTGGGGTCTGTTAATATATTTGGTTTATGATAGAGGAGAGAAAATGGTTCTGTGTATATAGAGTTTTGATAGAGGAGAGAAGCTAAATTCTTGATTATAGGGTTATATGATAACAATTTGATTAGACCTGACACAAAACAGTGTCCAAATCTGTTACATTGATTTCAATGAGAAATCTACCCCATAGTTCACACTGCAACTGTCTACAGATTTTTCTGCTGTGGTTTAAAATTCCGTAATGCAATAAATGAAAAAGGACAGGTCACTTTTTTAAAAAAATCAAGCTGGGTATTGAGAAATGGATTACCCCCAAAAAGAGGGGCCAACCCACACCCCAAAAACGTGGAGAAAACGGGGCCCCCGGAGGGGAAAAATCCACAGCAAAAAATCCAAAAAATCACCTCGGGGTTACGGTAAATTCTTTGTTGGGTTTTCAGCATGAAAAGTCCACATGTGAACATAAACTAAAAGGGCTCCCTGCTTAGAAAATCATTTAAAATTTTCCGTACTGGATATGAAAAACTTTATGAGGTGGGTACTACAGGTGGGACCCCCTGTGAAAATGAGGAAAATTGTTTTCTGGTGCCTTGCATTATTTTATTTTATTTCAGTGCAACAAATCTGAGGTCTCATCAGTAAAATTTCCCATATCAACATTTTAGATGAATAAAGACTTGGTTTAAAAAGTCCTGTGGGAAAAAATAATGAATAGGAAATTTTTTACATTTCCTCTATGTTGAAAAAAACATAGACAAAAAGCCTGAATTACTTTATTTTAACATATTTTAATTTTAACTAAATAAATAAAAGGTTTCCATTAACACTAATTTTAAAAAAGAAACACATAAATAAACGAGGTCAGCAGCAAGTTTCCCCCCACTTGTAATTCTGACCTCCCCTTTCAAGGTTTATTTACTACTGGGCAAAAGCCAAAATTTGGGGTTCTACAGTAGACTTGGTAGCAATTACAAAATTTCACGACACAACATAAAATCAATGGTAGGGACACATTTAAATTATTTAATTAACCCTGAGGTCAACAGGGATCAGTAAAAGCACAAACAGAGTACTTTTAAAGTCTAATGAAATAGATTAACAAACAGGGCCCCGCAATTTCATACGCAAGTTCAAAATATGCTTTATAAGATCTGTTTAACTCACATTTCCTAAACTTGACAGGGTTTTTGAGGCGTGATCCCTAGCCTAAACTGAAAAATTTAGTTTCACATAAAACGACAAGCCCAAAGCTTGTGGCCAGAGATTCTAAACTAGTTTAATTTTAGCAATCAAAAATGAATCAATACATGGGCTTTTCCTACAGGAATGCACAAAGGGTTACAACTCCCAATGGTAGGAAGATTAGTTTACAACTTTTTTTCACGGGGGAAGAGGTTAATCATCATCAAGTCTCAATAGGTTTATGGGCTACACTGCATTGGACAAAAAAACGGCCGAAAGCAGCTTTTTTGTCCGATGCACGACCGCGGTTTCTGTCACGTTTTTGAGCAAAAAAGCGGCTGCTTATTGTTTTTTTAAACGTTGACCATACAATTATATTGTAGGGGAAAGGGACACCCGAGAACTAAAAGCCCCAGCACATTAACAGCATCTTGTGTTATACCCTGGTGCCGAAAGATGGTCGTAGAAAAGATGAGCTGAAAGTGGCGTTTTTTTTTTCCGATGCACGGCCGCGGTTTGGTCACGTTTTGCGCAAAAACAGCAGTTGCTTCTCGTTTTTTTTTTTAAGTTGCCCATACAAATTTTTTTGTATGGGAAGACAGCGAGAAAACTAAAAGCGCCAGCCCAATTATACAGCATCTTGTGTAATTCGCCGCAAGACGATCGTGCGGGCCCCCCCCGAATGATCGTATTTTCTGTGCTTTTAACATCCTAAAAGCGCCAAAAATATGATTGGAAAACAGTGCAGTGGAGACATAGCCTAAGCTGGTAGTTGGATGGTTAGAATGACAGTTCTGTTGATAAACCTACAAAGGATTGCCAAGACCCGACAGGAGCAATGAGAAGTGCAAACAATGAAGTAGAAAGAGTACAGAATCAGGAATGCAGAGTCTGAGGGAGTGAAAGCAAGAAAATCTAGTACTTATCCCAAAATTGTTTAAGACTGAAAAAAAGACCTGATAACCAAATGCTAAAAACTTTCATAAAAAGTTTTTTTGTCATTTTTTCAAAATCTGCTGGAAAAAAAAACGCCCTTTTTTTGGCGCGGGGTTGCGTTTCTTTGTGCAGAAATTCCAGCAAATGTGTCATTTCGCAAAAAACATCTCCCGTTTTTTAAGACTCCATTGTAAATTTTCTTCCCTGCTCAGTCGTTTTTTGCAAGCAAACCTGGCTTTATAAGGTTTTGATGACCTCTAACCCCTTGAAAAAACCCCGGTTAGCGGCGAAAATGTCGGCAGGAAGGCGACTTTTTTAAATTGTGATCTCTACCTCTGTCTACAAGTGTCACTGTGCGCGGTGTAAAAAGGGGGCCTTATTTGTTCTGTGTTGAGTTAGGGACGATGCCAAGTGTTGGTTTGGGGACCCTTATGAAGCTGTCTTTTTATGTATAAGGCTCTCCTGTTTTAAAAGGGGGGTTCCACCAGGGCTGTGATAGAAGGGGGGGTTTCCCTTTTCAGAAGCAAAAAGGGTTAATTTATGAGGATAGAGTCAGGTTTTTAAATTGATGTATAGAGGGTTAAGAGTTAGATATAATTTAAAAATTACGTTTTAGTGTTTTTTTAGTTTTTTGGGAATGATTGGTTTAAGTTTGCCTATGGGAAAATAGTAAATATAGCATTTCTTGTTCAGGACTGTAAAAAATGGGTGTACTTTGGGGCCCCAAAAAAATTTCATAATGGTGGACTTTTAAAAGAGTTGTTCAAGGTGCGGTTTCAAGGCTAAGCCAGCTTCGACCGCACTTTTGGTTTGGTATGGGCGGTTTATAATGTGATGAAAAACCCCTTTCCGTGGCTTCATTAACCCGGCCCCAAAGGGTAAAGGTTGACTTTTGGGTCAACGGACCCAGTTGTTCAGGTACAACTAAAAAAAGGTATGAAATAGGAAGGCTATGCTATCCCCATGAAAGTCTCACAGAAAAAAAAAGATATTGTCTGGGTCCAAAAAAATACGCTCAAGAAGAATCTAGAAAAACCCCCCAAAATGATTTTAAAAATACAAAATTGTATTAATTTCATTAAAAAACTCCCTAATACAAAAAATGGTCAATAAACCTTGCCTTTAAAGGTCAAATACCAAAGTATAGAAAAAACTAGAGACACAACCCAGATAAAGAGCAAGATAATATACAGCTCAAAAGCACATGTATCAAATGTATGGCGTATAGGGGTAATAAAAAATCTGAATAGGTTTTGAGAGTACGTGATATATATAAAAAGCTGTTTCGGAAAAAAAAAAAAAAAATTTCCCCAAACCCGAAAGTACCCAAATGCGTCATATGCTGAACCTATCCAAAAGAGGGGGTAACCGCCCCGAAAGGGCCGACCCCAGCTATCCGAAGGCTGTCCCTTAATCTAAATAGAAAAGTAAAACAAGCAGTGATATAGATAAAATTATTGGACAGAGAAATTCTCAATGTCCACAAAAAATGTCACGACGCGTTTCCCCAGTAAAAAAAGAAAACTGGTTCATCAGGGGACCAAAAATAACTTCTATAACCACCAAAAGGTGGGGATGAATACTGGTAGCCGATAGGGATGATTCAGATACATTGACTGTTTCAAAAGCAAGGTAAAATCTGAGATCTTGGGGAAACAAAAGACAGGTCTACAACCTAACTCTGCAGGAACCGAAGGCTATCGCTTAACTGAAAGAAAATCAGGACATAATTATAAAACCTGCTGACAAAAGGGGCGCAGTAGTCATGATGAACACCTCTGACTATATCCAGGAAGCGAACAGACAGCTGTCCAACACCGCCCATTACTCCAAACTTAACAGTGATCCCACAGAGGACTTTATAAAAAAGCTAAAGGATATAATCAAGAAGTTTCCAACTCGGGTCGAGCGGCAGGCAGAGGGGCTCATCCCAGCAGATCCCAGGCCGGGCTGCTTCTACATGCTCCCCAAGATCCACAAAGATGGCAACCCTGGGAGGCCTATCATTTCTGGCATTGGGACACTGACAGGGAATATCTCCGGTTGGGTGGAAAATCTCCCAAAACCCCTGGTCAGAGATACTCCTAGCTACATCCAGGACACCACGGACCTTATTAACAAACTCAATTCCCTCGGTCCACTTCCTGAGGGCACCATTTTGGCCACCATGGATGTAGAATCCTTGTATACAAACATTCCCCACAAGGATGGAGTAGTAGCATGTCGGACGCACCTGGAAAAACTAAACCTCCCAGAAAAACCAGTCACTCAGCCACAACTATTTCACCTTTGGAGAGGACCTATATTTACAGCGAATGGGAACTTCAATGGGGTCCAGATGTGCGCCCCAGTATGCAAACCTCTTTAAGGCTGAACTGGAAGGAGCATACCTAGCCACATGCACCACCAGACCCATGATGTACCGTTATATTGATGATATTTTTGTCATCTGGACTGCGGGCGAGGAGGCCCTACTTAAAATCCATAATGACTTCAATAACTTTCACCCCACCATCAACCTTAAACTTAGCTATTGAGAGAGCAAAATCCACTTTCTGGATACCACAATACATATCAAAGACCACCAGCTACTCACATCAGTATACCACAAACAGAACGGCTTACCTCAGAAATGACAGCTTCCACCCCAAGCACATAAAACAACCCATTATATACAGCCAGGCTATACGATACAATCGTATTTGCTCCAACAAGACAGACCTGACAAGCACCTTCTGGATCTGAGGACAAAATTTCTCCAATTGGGATACAAACCAAAAGTGACGGACAATCAAATTAGCAAAGCAGCAGCCATCAACAGAGACAATCTACTTACATACAAAAAGACTCAGAATGAAGAAAGAGTGCCCCTAGTTGTCACCTATAACCCACAGCTGGAGATCCTACGATGATTGCCAAGGAACTTCAACCTGTGCTACATAGGGACAACAGACTCAAAGACATATTCCCAGTCCCCCCTCTCCTTCCTTTCGGCAACCACCAAACCTGCGGCGTATTATTGTCCGGAGTGCCCTGAAAACCCCAACTGAAAATGGCACCTCACCCTGCCTGCAGAACAGGTGCAAGACCTGCAGTCACATCCACACCGCTGACAGTGTACCTGTCCCACAATCCCAACAGGTGCACAGAATTAGGGGGACATTTTCCTGCAGGTCTTCCAATGTGGTGTATCTGATCATGTGTATGTCCGACCACAGGCCTTTATGTGGGAGAAACAGGGCAGAGACTCAGCCAGCGCATGAACTCACACAGATTCACCATTAACAACAACAGAACAGATCTCCCAGTGGCCGCACATTTCTCCGGAGATGACCATTGTATTGAAGATTTGAAGATTATGATTTTAATGGGACATTTTAAGACGCAGAGGGAGAGAAAGGAATGGGAATTTAAATTAATGCAAAAATTTCAAACTCTGCAAAATGGGCTAAATATCCATGCCAGCTTTATGTCAAACTATGTGTGAACTGTGAGAGCCACAAATTACACCTGATGGCTAAGAGATAAGACATAGAATTACTGACCCCTCAGTCATGCCTCACAAGTTTCCAGATTGTTGATTTCTTGACCTGTTGTAAATGACTTGTCTGCTTATATTGCATTTTGTTATTTTTAAGAATTCTAAGATCCTTTGAAGGTCCATGTCTTTTGTGTATAAAAAGTCTGTAAATTTTCAGTTCTTGTATAACATCATGTCTGAAGAAGGGAGCTAGTACTCTCGAAAGCTCACCATCAAATATACTCAGCCTCTAAAAGGTATCGCCTGAATTCTTTACTCTTCTACTACTTTCTATGGCTAACAGGGTACAACATTATACTACTACATAGATGTCGAACAGAGGGCTATGGCATAAAGTAAACAGGCTCTAACCCTGAGCAAATGTATACACATTTTGGTAAGGAACACTGCCCTTGATGCATAGAAGTTGTATGTAGCACCTGGTATCTAGATGAAGCATAAAGACTCCTTTTGTTTGCCTGATCTGTAAGCATTCATCCATGCTATTACTGGAAGACTTAGGACAATATATTATTACAGTAAAGGGGACACTTGCTGGCTAAAAGGTCTTTACTCTTTTTACATCCCTTGATCCGTTTTTAATACGTGGGTTTCTTTCAAGTGAACAAAGGAAGAAGTAACGTAATCAGATGATCATCCTTCTAGATTCATTGTATCCTGTAAATATAGTTATAGGAGCTGCCTATTGTAATAGCACTAATCATTACTGGTGCAAAAGAGAGGTCAGGGGCTTCTTATATCACTGTATACTGACCTAATGCACTTTACCTGAGGGGACTCCTTTACAGTATATGTAAGAGCCCACTCAAGGTACTATTTCTTTTATTCATACAGTTGACCATTTGATATTCTTTAATCCCTTACCGCCGCACCCAATTTTGACCTCTCTGACAGAGCCCCATTTTTTAAACCTGACTTGTGTCACTTTATGTGATAACGTTTTGATACTTTCAGTTATCCATGTGATTGAGAGACTGTTTCCTTGTGACACACTGTGCTTTAAAATTAGTAAAAGAGTGAAGAAATCAGGCGATACCTTTTTCAGGCCAACTGAGTATATTTGATGGTGAGCTTTCGAGAGTACTAGCTCTCTTCTTCAGACATGATGTTATACAAGGAACTGAAAATTTACAGACTTTTTATACACAAAAGACATGGACCTTCAAAGGAAACTTAGAAGCTCCATGTCTTTTTTTAAAAAGTCTGTAAATTTTCAGTTCTTTTTAACACTGTTTTAGGAAGGGAGCTTTTTTG
>JAODAL010057337.1:0-22743 GCA_025379985.1 Phyllomedusa bahiana
ATGGAAAACCCCAGACACTCGCTCACGTTTAGATTTGCTCACAGTCTAGAAAACCATGTGGGTAACCCCAAAGGCGAAGTTCAATCATTTCTTTTAGCCATGTGGGGGAAATTTGGGGGCCCCTCACTTCTTTTTACAGCCGACCTCCGTTGCCACAGGGCGAGTCGTCTGATAGACTCAGCCGCCACCCCAACCTCATGGTGCGGCCAGCGGTTAAGGCCTGGGATTAAGGGCCCCCAGTCTCTTGGGGGGGGGTTCGAACCCAACCGCTGCCGTCACAACCCTTTTTTGTCTCACTGCTTTCCATCCCTTCACCCTTTCCCCCCCATGATCAGCCCCTTTTAATGAAAAACAATGGCCTCATTCCTGAGAAAGCTCACAACACCCAAAGAGGGTTAGGACCGAGCATGGGTGAAAACCAAGAGTTTTTTGTCACCCCACAGTCCTGTTCGGTGAGGCATTTATTTCGGTGATAATTTCCCCCCCTTTTCAGAAAAGTTGGATGGGCCCTAGGAGAGTGGGGTTTCTCAGCCCACCTTGCTCCACCCCACGGCCCCTTTTGGGTAAGGGAACCCACCTCTTCCCTCCCTTTCCCTTGCCACCTAATCCTTTGTCCTTTCTCTCAAATTTTCTCTGTGCCCCAAGGGGAAAGGGGAAAAGGAAAAAGACTAAAACCTTTTCCTAGGTTACTGCCGCGTAAAGCCTGTGTAGTCTGCACCTTTTAAGGAAACGGCCCTTAGTAGCTGGGGAAATCAGGAAAAAAGGCTGTGGGGTGCTTGGGGTGGGGCCCAAACGGCAACCAGAAGGCCCCGGGGGGCTCAGCAACGGAAAGAGCCACACAGCCACCCCGAAAAGAAACCGGGGGTTCAAGGGGTCTCTCTTTTACCCCCCCAGTTGGTTGGTGGGGCCCTTGAAAAATAAGCTTAACTAAATATCCCCTGCTGGGGGTACGCTATCAGCTGACTTGGTGGGAAATCTGGGGTAAGATAAAAATTTTCCCTGCAGGCCCCCCAAGGGGGAAATAAATTTTTCCACACTGCCATGCGCAAGGGGCTTGCCTGTGAAATGCAGGCAGGAGGGGTCCTCCAGGGGAAGAGAAAATTTTTGGCCAGCTCTCCACTCTGTTTGGGGGATACGTCCCCCCTAGTTTAGCTCCCAAATTTCCCTTCAGCCCGCCACAAGCCCCCCCAGGGCTGAATTTGTTTCTTTTCGCTCAAGCTCTCCTCTCATTTGTTGCTGCTGAGTGTGAAAATTAGGGTGTGAACGGGAGAAGAATCCTTGGGCCCACTACCTCCAAGCGGACTTTTCCTCCCCTGTGGCCTCAGACTACTAGGCCCCCCCCACCTTTTCATGGAACACGTAGATGGGTTTTAGAATTTTTTGGGCCATTTGGGTTTTGGGAAATTTGTTTTTTTTGTATAAAAAAAAAACCCAAAAAAGGGGAAAAAGCGGGTAGGCCGATTTGTTTTGAATTTGCGTTTGTTAAAACTTTTGCAAAAAATTAAACTTGAAGGGGAGAAAGTGGGAGGCAATGGTACAGCGGGTGCCTGGAAGGCCTGTCAAACTCCCCCGCAAAAAAGAAAGGGGAGGTGGCGAGCTGTGAGCACCCGGGGAGGTTGTCAGGCTGTCTGCTTGGTGGTTTTTAATCTCGATGCCTGGTGTGAGTACACGAGTTCTTGCCATCCAGCCTGTCGAAGAAGGAGTCTGAGCTGATAGGCAGTTAGAATGCAAAGACATGGCCCATGTGGTTCGGCTGGCAGGTGGATTTACGCAAAGCTGGAGAATCCGGTGCGGAAAGCAGGTGGAATAATCCCGTGGTGTGAAACAGAGAAAGGAAAGCAAAAAAAAGGTCTGAAAAGAATCAAGGTCCCCCACTGAGATTTGAAATCTCTGATGTCGCTGGGAAGGATCCAAGAACGTCCGCACTAGTGCTAACACCATTTACACCCCATGGAACCCTGTTGGATCACCCCTCGCTT
Source organism: Phyllomedusa bahiana (assembly GCA_025379985.1). Taxonomy (NCBI): domain Eukaryota; kingdom Metazoa; phylum Chordata; class Amphibia; order Anura; family Hylidae; genus Phyllomedusa; species Phyllomedusa bahiana. The sequence goes on from JAODAL010057337.1 coordinate 1,980, forward strand.
AGTCCACCACTGTCACCCTGTTTAGGGACATGTGCAGAGGAACTCTCATAGCAAGACGGGTGTGCTCCACTATCTGTGGGCGGCTAACCCCTAGCGCAGTGAAAGATAAAGTGGGTTGATTTATGCGGTTGTTATTTAGCCTGTTGTTAGGTATGAAATAAGGTGATGCCTGTAAGAATGGTTTGTTTGGTCTGTCTGGGTATTTGCGGGTTGATGCAGAAGGAATGGTAAGCAGGTCATTTGGTGGATAATAAAGGTATGCAAAAATGCAATAGTTTAACCTATGCGCAAGTGGTCGTGACTCAGGAAAGGTATACTGCTAGACGGCACCCTACCCCAGTAAGTGCCATGATAGATGGATGCTTGCTGGTTAGCCCTGTAATCGAGTGAAACGCGGCGCTGTGGAGCATAGGCAGTATCCCACTCAAGTTAGTATATTGGGCAGTTATCCCCAGCCCTGTTTTACACGCGAGGAGACCCGGGTCGTTCCCCGACGTGGAGGCTAAAAAAGAGGAAGGCCATCTTTTGCCCTGTCATTCATAGTTGCCACTTAGAAACTCAATGGAAATGTTTTGTTTTCTTGCGGCGTATACAACCTAGAACCCTCCTCTCAACTGTTCAGATTTGACCTCTCACAGTCTAGAAAACATGTGGATATATCAACCTAACACAAAGGGCTGAAGTTAAAAAACATCATTTTCTGTAGCCCATGCTGAGGAAATGGTGTAGTGGTCGATCATCAGAGAACTTCAATTTTGACAGCCGACCTCACGTTAGCACTAACTAGGATCTGGATCGTCTGATGTAGACGTCGACGCGCCCACCAAGCCAGCCTCGATGGTACGAGCCGCGGCGGTCTAAAGTGCGCTGGATTAAAGGCACCTGTCTCTTCCGCGGGGTCGTGGTTCGAATCCCACCGCTGCCCAAGTCACCAACCCTATTTTTGACTCACTTGCTCATTCACAGATCCCTCACCTCCCCACCAATGATACAAGCCCCCTTTATTGAACAACAATGGCCTGCATGAGCACTGAAAGCATCACAACACCGAAAGAGTGTTCATGACGCGCACAGCCCAATGGGGTGAACCCAGAGTTTTGAGTGTCAAACCATACAGTCCCTGTTCGGCTGAGCGCATTTCAAATTTTGCGACGGCGTGCAGTAGAATGCCTCACCCGTGACAAGTTAAGAAGTTGGATGGCGCCCTAGGAAGTGGTTACCTCAGCCCACCTTATAGCTCCAGCACCCACACGGGCTTCTCCTGGTATGCAAAGCCTAATCAAAATGCCTGTAGGTAAAGCGATAAGCACACGTCCATACGCTGTACTATCTTTCATACGCCGTTGAGACCCCCGTTGTCCGACCAATTAAATCCTTTAGTCCAGCTTAATATCAGCACAAAATTTGAGTCGCACTCTTTGTCGCTTCCAAGTGGAAGAAAGATAGGTGAAAAAGAGACACTATGACATATGTAAAAACCTTCCCTATGAGTAAGCTCTGTCCGCTTGTGAAAAATGAGAACCTCGCTTGAGTGTAAAAGTACGACTGCACCTTTTTAAGGAGACGACAGAGCCCTAACTGGTAAGACCTTGAGAAAGATCATTGGAAGACAGTCTGGAGCATGAGTTAGTTTCTTGGGTGCCAAAAAGCCGACCATAAGAACCATACCCAGCGTAATGTGTTACAAGGAGACCCCGGGCATCATAATTGCAAAACGGCTAAGCCAACTGACGGAGTGTACTAACTAGGCACCGCCACGTAAGACCGTCATGAAGCGAAGCCCAATGGGGGTTTCAATGACGTCCATCTACGTGCTTATTGTGACAACACCGCACCCCTCAAATAGGATTATGTGTTTGGTGTGGTCCCATGAAAATAAAGCTAGTGCTAATAACTATAATATTCACAACTAATTAACTTGCCTAGGCGGATGACAATCGCTGATCAGCCTGTACTATGGTGTGGTAGAATGCTTGCAGTAATTTGAGTGATAGAATATTCGAAACTGCAGTTTCTCACAAGAGTTGCAAAATGGATTTTCCACACTTCGCTCGATGTGCAGAATCCAAAGCGTGCTTGCTGGAAGTAATGGCAGTGACGGCAGTATAGGATCCTCCAGGCATAGAAACACATATCCATTTGGCTCTGCTTCCGTCTCACTCTGTTTAGGGCGAATTAATATATTCAGTCCTTCTGCGTAGATTAGTCTCCAAATTTTCTTCATGTCCTATCGCACACATCCATCATCCATCAGCTTGGGCTCAGAATTAGTTATTCCGATTTCGGAGCACTCAACTCTCGCAACTCTCCTACTGAAAAGCTATTTTGCTACTTGTTTTGCCTCACGCTGACTGATGTTGAAAATTAAGGAGCTAACTATGGAACGGGACGAACGTATCCAATAAGCGCAACCACCTCCCAAGCAGACCTTTTCACTACGACAACCTGTGGCGCCTCAGCTAATTCTACTAATAGCACTCATACTCACTACAGCGTTTAGGAATGGACACGTAAGAAATCTTATTGCCCCTATAAGATTTCTGGGTGCCTATTCTCATGTTTCGACGAAATCAAGTTTATATATAAAAATCACCAAAAAAAGCAAGGAAACAAACAGACATGACATAAGCTGTTAGGCGAAGAAACCCAGCATTGCTTTTGTTATTCACAGTTATTCGTGACACCTCCCACACGCTTTTTGCACAAGAATACTTGAACTTTGAAGAAGGATTAAAGTGAGGAGGGGCGTACATGGTACAGCGGGGTCCACGTGGAAAGGCCCTGTGCCAAGAGCATGTTATCCCTAGCTTAAAAGTGAAATAAGCGTATGGGACAGGTGGCGATCTTGTGATGGCACACGGTGAAGTTGTCAGGTCTGTAACCTGCTTGTGTGTTTTGAGCGACAAAATCTCTCTCAGAATTTCGGCATGTGTTGTGCTTTCGAATGACACGATTTGAACAATAAAACGACAGGCATAAGAAAAAGGAAAACAGGTAAGCCCAAGAGGGGGACCAAAGAAAGCGCTCCATCCTATATACAGGAAGATGGCTGACTACACAGGCAGTTTGCAATCTGCAAACGGACACTGTCCCCATTTGGCGTTCGGCCTGGCCAAGGTTGGATTCCAAAGCTGGAAATCCGGTGGAAGCAGTTGCGAAATAATCCCGAGGTGGAAAGAGAAAGTAACAGGCCAAGAAAAAAAGGTGCATGAAAAGTATCAGGTCCCACTGATGATTGAACTCAATCGCTGGATTCAGGATCCAGAGAGGCTAAACCATTACACCTGGAGCCTTTGTGGAGATCACCCACAAGCTAGTCCACCCCTGTCACCCTGTATTTGAAGGTTGCCAGAGGGACTTCTAAGTAGCAAGACGTGTGATCAATCAGCTTCAGTGGAGTCGGGGAAACAGGACCAACCCGCACTAGCACGAAGTGAGAGTACTGGGGTGGTTTGTGTGTAGATTTTGCCTGATTGTCAAGGGTGAAATAAGGGTGTGCCCTCATTAAACGCAAGTGTTAGATGTTAGTGTTAGGCCGTTGGGTTTGATGCGAAGGGATGTAGCAGAGGTTTTAAGAAGAAATGTAGGCAGAAATGCATGTTAACCATGGGCTTGAGGCGTGACTCACGAAAGTAATCGTGGCTAGAACAAATATGGGAAGGACGGCATCCTTCCCTGTAAGTGTCCTGAAGAATGGAGGCTACGCATATGCTTACGCCACTTAAAACCAGGTTCGATAAGCCGCATTGTAGGCAGCCATAGCAGTTCCTCCGTAGTATACGTATTGTGAAGATCCCCCAAGCCTGTCACAGCGGGAGACGGGGTTCACTGATTTCCCAGACGGGGAGGCTAGCCTTTTTTTATGCCCGTTTCGTCATTCTTAGGAGTAGCACTCTGAAGAACGACAATGGAAAGTGTTTTCTATACACCAGACACACCTGCGCACTGTTCTAGAAATTTGACTTCACAGTCTCATACACACCAAGTGTGATATACCCAAAGGACTGAAGGTTCAATCAATTCTGTAGCCATGCCTGGGAAATGTGGTTTGGGCGGCTCACAGCTTCTTTGTTGTAAACAGAGCCGACCCTCTCCGTTAGCACCACAGAGTCGGCAAGTACCGTCTGATAAGACTCAATCCTGCCAACCCTAACAGTGCCCTCATGGTAGCAAGTGGCTCGGAGGCGACTCTAAGTGTCGCTGGATTAAAGGCTCCAGTCATCTTCGTGGGCGTGTGGATTCGAATCCCAGTCAGCAAGAGCCTTGAGTCTCACAACCCATGTTTTGTCTCAACTAGGCTCTTCCAATCCCCTTTCACCTTCCCACCAAGATCAGCGGAAAAACGAAAATCAAGAAACAAAAAAAAAGGTCCCCCAGAAATAAACGAAAGAACCACCACTTATTGAACAACAATGGGCCCTTGCATCACTGAAAAGCTCACACACCCGAAGAGTGGTTCAGGTACGTGACCGTCACGCATGAGGTGAACCAATGAAGTTTTGGTGTCACTTAACAGTCCTGTCTTCTGATGGACGAGCATTTCATTTGCGGTGAATTGAGATTGAGCCCCCCCCACCGGTGACATGCAAAAGGTTTGGATGGCGCCCTAGGAGAGTGGTTACACAGCCCACCTTAGCTCCCAGCCCCACGTCTCTCCTGGTGTGTGGTAACCCCATACTTCCACCCTCTATACGTAATGGAAAGGGACCAGGATGGCTCTTGCGCGCTCTTCCCTTGCCACCATAACCTTTGTCCTTTCCCTTCTAATTTGTCTCTGTGCTTCAAGGAGAAGGAAAGAGACTGACTTTAAATTCTCTATGTATTGCTGTCCGCTGTAAAGGCTGTGTAGTCTGGCACCTTTAAGGAGAGACAGCTCCTTAGTAGCGGAGAATCAGGAAACGGCGTGGGTGTGCTTGGTGCCAAGCGAAGCAACCAGAAGGCCGGGGCTCTATTTGCAACGGGAAAGGAGGGCCCCACAGCCACCCCGATAAGAAGCCGTGGGTTCAAGGACGTCTCTGCTTTTCACCCCCGCCCCAGTTTTTGGTTGGGTGGGTGGTCCCCCCCTTGGAAAAATTATCTGATAACTAAATAATTCCCTCCTGCAGGGAATATCCCCGCCTTGGATCAGTTTGTACATATTGTTGGGAAAAAATCTGGTGGCAAAAGTAAGAGTGAAGATTTTCCCTGCAAGCGCCACCAAGGGCCAAATGAAGGTGTTTTCCACACTGGCCCTCATGGCGATTATCATATAACGGCCTTGGCCCCCTGTGATTAAATGGGCAGGCAGGATGGGTTTCCCCCCCCCCCCCCCACCTTTCCAGGAATAGAGACAAATCCTTTGGCAAAAACTGCTTTCTCCTACTGTCTGTTTAGGTGATGCACCAAGTCATCACTCCCCCCCTCTAAGATTAAGGCAAGTTCCCCAAATCCCTTCACCCACGCCCAACAAGACCTCCCCATCTGGCTTTGAATTTGTTTTTTGCTTTTTCGCTCCAACTCATCCCCCCATCCATCTCCACTTTGTTTGGCTGCCGGAAGTGGGGAAATTATAAGGAAAAAAAAAAAGCGCCTGTAACGGCAAGGGGAAAGAATCCCATTTAAGGCCCCCCGCACTACCTCCCCCAAGCCAAAAGGTACCTTTTCCAACCCGCCCCCTGTGGGCCTACAAGTAACCTAACTAAAGGCCCCAACCACCGATTCCAGGTGGAAACACGTAAGAATCGGTAAGAAATATTCTGGGGGCCATTTTCCTTGGTTTTGGAAAATTTTGTTTTTTTTTGTAAATAAAAAAATAACAAAAAAAGGAAGGAAAAAGCGGTAGGCCCGCATTGAATTTTTTGAACATTTGCGTTTTTATGTTTGTTATTCAAACCTTTTTTGCAAAGAAAATTGAAAAAACTTGTAAGAGGAAAAGAAAGGTTGTGAGGCAAATTGGTAACAGGCGGGGTGTGGGGCCCGATTTGAAAGGCCTGTTCCCAGAGCTGGTCCCCCCCCCCCCCCAGCCCCCAAAAAGGTAGCCTATGGGGCCAGGTGGCGAGGCCCTGGTGTGATATGCCACCGTTGAAGGTTTTTGTTGCCCCCATGCTGTCCTGCTTGGTGGGTATTTTGAATCCTCGAAGACCTGGTGGGGTGGAAAGAAACACCGAGTTTTTTTTGGCCACATCCCAGCTTGTTTTCAGGAAGGGCTTTGAAACTAAAGGCTAGTTTTTGAAAAATTGCAAAAAGACAATGGCCCCCAAGGTGGTTCGGCCCTTGGCATGGTTGGGACTCCAAAAAGCCTGGAATCCGGATTTGGAAGCAGGTTGGAATAATCCCCCGTTGGTGGAAAGAATGAAAGTAAAAGCAAAGTAAAAGGAAATCAGGGTGTCCCCCCCCCACTGAGATAAAATTTTTGAAGTCCCGGTATCCAGCATGGAATTTAGGCATAGTTCCAGAGTGCAAAAAACCATTATACACCCAACATGTGAAGCCCTTTTTATGTGGGTACACCCCTGCTTAGACCCCAACCCTGTCCCCAACCCTGTTTGGGAAGTGTTGGCCCCCCATTAGGGGGAACTTCTTATAGCAAGACGAGTGTAACCCCCCCCTCCATCTTCTGTGGGGCGGCCCAACCCCGAGCACAGTGAGAGTAGTTGGGTGGGGTTTTTGTTGGTGTATTTTTTGGCCCTGTTTTGGTTTTTAGGGGTGAATAAAAAATAAGGTGTGCCTTAAGAAAATTGTTGTGTTTGTGGTTGTGGCGTTATGGGTTTGAATGCAGAAGGATGGTAGTGCAAGGTTGTAAAATAAGATAAGGTAAGGGAGGGTGAAAATGCAAATTTTAAACCATGGCATGTTGGCGTTGAACTCCAAGGAAAGGGAAAACCTGGGGGGCCTAGAAAACCCGGCATAAAAAAAAACCCCATTCCCCCACACCCCTGTACGTGCCTGATGATGGGAAGGGCCTTTGCTGGTTAAGCCCCACCTTTTTAAGAGCGGTGGAGAACCCGGCCTGGGTGGGGCAAAGCCATAGCAAGTTTCCCCCTCGGTTAGTATATGTGGGTGATTAATACCCCCTGCCTGGTCCCCCCCACGCGGGAGACCCCCCCAGGGGGTTTTTTTCCCGATATCCCCCCGACCGGGGAAAAGGCTAGCACTTCCCCCCCTTATGCCGTCTGAAATTCATAGTTTGGCCACATAGAAAACGGTACCAATGGAAAGTTTTTTTCTATACACCCTAGACCACTCTTGGCTTTTCCCCACTAGTTACCCAGATTTTTGACTCCACAGTCCCTATGAAAGAACCATTGTTGAATATAAACCCAAAAAGGGCCTGAAAGAACAAATCATTTTCCTTTTGTAGCCCAAGGCTAGCCTGGGAAAAATGGTTTTTGGGCCGCCTCCCAGCTTTTTCATTTTGACAGCCGAACCTCCGTTTAGCCAAAACAACAGTTCCGGAGGTACCCCCCGTACCCTTGAATAAGACACAACCTGCCATCCCCCAGCCCCGTGGGAAAGCTGTGGGCCGTAGCGGAGTCCCCCCCCCTAAGGCGCGTGGATTAAAGGCCTCCAGTTACCCCCCCCTGCATCCTGGGCCATTGAGAGGTATTACGAAACCCCACCCTCTTTGCCGAATCCCCCACAAACCCCCTTTTTTTTGTCCTCCAACTTTCTCCACTTTTCCAGACCCCCTTTCACCCTTCACCACCATGAAAAATCCCCCCAAGCACCCACTTTATTGGAACAACAAGTGGCACCCCTTGGAGCAAAAAATCCCTGAGAAAGCTCAACAAAACACCGCAAGAGGTGTATCAGGACCGGCAGCATTGGAGGTTGAACCCAAGAAGTTTGTGGTGGTGTCCCCCCCCACCCTTACAGTCCCCTGGGTTACGGTGAGGCAAATTTCAAATGCCCGGGTGAAGTAGATTTTGCCCCCCCCCCGTGAAAAAACCATGGAAAAGTTGAGATGGCGCCCCCTCAGGAGAGTGGGGTTTTACAACCAAGCCCCAACCTTTAAAAAAAAGCTTCCAGCCCCCAAACGGCTCTCTCCTGGTGGGGGGTGTTGGGTAAGCCATACTTTCCCACCCGTTTCTTCCCATACCCCCTTTCCCGTATTTGCTTTTACCATAATTCCTTGACCCCCTTTTTCAATTCTCGCAAAATTTGACTCCTGTGGCTTATTCCACAGGAAGAAGGTGATAAAAAGAAGACAGAACTTAGAAAACCCACATGTTCCCTCTTATGTGGTTTTTTTTAGGCTGTCCCTCTGTAAAGCGCTGGTGTAAAAGTCCTGGGCCACCTTTTTAAAAGGAGACGACAGGCATCCTTTAGTAGCCCTTGGGAGAAAGTTCCCCCCAGGAAACGGCTTTTGTGGGGTGGGTTCCAATTGGTCCCCAAGCCGCGCAAACCCAGAATAGGCCCCGTGGAGGGCCTCCCGTTATATTGCCAACGGAAAAAACTGGAGCCCCGACCCAGCCCCACCCCCGGATGGAAAAGAAAGCCCGTGGGGGGTTTTTATTTTTTCCCAAGGAACGTCTCTGGCCATTTTGAAACCGCCCCAGTTTTGTTTGTGGGGGTCCTCCCCTTGAAAAATAAAAGGCTGATAACTAAAATATCCTCCTCAGGGGAAATTATCCGCTGATTCCCAAGCCATATAGTTTAACTATAGGTGGGAAATTAGGCAGTAAGGAGTGAAGATTACCCCTGCAGCGCCAACCCTAAGGGGCCGAAAAATGAAGGGATTTCCACACTGCTCATGGCGATCAACGGCTTGCCTGTGTAATGCAGGGCAGGAGGGGTCCTCCAGGGATAGAGACAATCTTTGGCTCTGCTCTCCACTCTGTTTAGGGGATGACAGTCCCCTCTAGATTAGCTCCCAATTCCTTCAGCCACGCCACAAGCTCCCCAGCTGGCTGAATTTGTTTCTTTTCGCTCAAGCTCTCTCTCTCACTTGTTGCTGCTGAGTGTGAAAATTAGGAGCTGCTGAACGGGAGGAAGAATCCTTAGGCCGCACTACCTCCCAAGCAGGACTTTTCCTCCGCCCTGTGGCCTCAGTACTACTAGGCACTCACCGTTTCAGGTGGAACACGTAGATCGGTAGAAATATTCTGGGGCCATTCTAGGTTTGGAAATTTGTTTTTTTTGTATAAAAAATACCAAAAAAGAGGAAAAGCGGGTAGGCCGCATTGTTTTGAATTTGCGTTTTGTTCAAACCTTTTGCAAGAATTAAAACTTGAAGAGGAGAAAGTGGGAGGCAATGGTACAGCGGGTGCCGTGGAAGGCCTGTCAGAGCTGTCCCTGCAAAAGGTAGCTATGGGCAGGTGGCGAGCTGTGATGCACCGGTGAGGTTGTCAGGCTGTCTGCTTGGTGGTTTTGAATCCTCGAGCCTGGTGTGAGACACGAGTTGCCATCCAGCTTGTCAGGGAAGGGCTGACTAAGGCAGTTGAATGCAAAGACATGGCCCATGTGGTCGGCTGGCATGGTGGGATTCCAAAGCTGGAATCCGGTGGAAGCAGGTGGAATAATCCCGTGGTGGAAAGAGAAAGGAAAGCAAAGAAAAGGTATGAAAAGTATCAGGTCCCACCGAGATTTGAACTCGGATCGCTGGATTCAGAGTCCAGAGTGCTAACCATTACACCATGGAACCCTTGTTGGGTCACCCCTGCTAGTCCACCCTGTCACCCTGTTTGGGAAGGTGCCAGAGGGAACTTCTATAGCAAGACGGGTGTCTCCAGCTTCTGTGGGCGGCTAACCCCGAGCGCAGTGAAAGAGTAGTGGGTGTTTGTGTGCATTTTGCCTGTTGTTAGGGTGAAATAAGGTGTGCCTTAAGAATGGTGTGTTGTGTTGGCGTTTGGGTTGATGCAGAAGGATGTAGCAGGTTTAATAAGAAGGTAGGAGAAATGCATGTTAACCATGGCATGTGGCGTGACTCAGGAAAGGAAACTGGCTAGACGGCACCTTCCCTGTAAGTGCCTGAGATGGAGGCTTGCTGGTTAGCCCTTTAAGCAGGTGAGAACCGGCCTGTGCAGCATAGCAGTTCCTCGTTAGTATAGTGGTGAGTATCCCCGCCTGTCACGCGGGAGACCGGGGTTCGATTCCCCGACGGGGAGGCTAGCCTTCTTTTGCCGTCTATTCATAGTTGCACTTAGAAACGTCAATGGAATGTGTTTTCTATACACCTAGACACTCTGCTCACTGTTCAGATTTGACTCACAGTCTAGAAAACCATGTGGATATACCCAAAGGGCTGAAGTTCAATCATTTCTTGTAGCCCATGCTGGGGAAATGGTTGGGCGCTCTCAGCTTCTTTTGACAGCCGACCTCCGTTAGCACACAGGTCGGAGTCGTCTGATAGACTCAAGCCTGCCACCCAGCCTCATGGTAGCGTGGCCGAGCGGTCTAAGGCGCTGGATTAAGGCTCCAGTCTCTTCGGGGGCGTGGGTTCGAATCCCACCGCTGCCAGTCACAACCCTTTTTGTCTCACTTGCTCTTCCAGATCCCTTCACCTTCCCACCATGATCAGCCCACTTTATTGAACAACAATGGCCTGCATTCCTGAGAAAGCTCACAACACCGAAAGAGGTGTTCAGGACCGGCAGCATGGGTGAACCAAGAGTTTTGGTGTCACCTACAGTCCTGTTCGGTGAGGCATTTCATTTGCGGTGAGTAGATTGCCCCCCCGTGACATGAAAAGTTGGATGGCGCCCTAGGAGAGTGGTTACTCAGCCCACCTTAGCTCCAGCCCCACGGCTCTCCTGGTGTGTGGTAAGCCATACTTCCACCCTCTTCCATACCCTTCCCGTTGCTACCATAATCCTTTGTCCTTTCATCTCAAATTTGTCTCTGTGCTTCCAAGGAGAAGGTGAAAAGAGACAGACTAGAAAACCTTCTCTATGTGTTAGCTGTCCGCTGTAAAGCGCTGTGTAGTCTGGCACCTTTAAGGAGACGACAGGCTCCTTAGTAGCTGGAGAAGTCAGGAAACGGCTGTGGGTGTGCTTGGGTGCCAAGCGAGCAACCAGAAGGCCGGAGGGCTCTATTGCAACGGAAACGGAGCCACACAGCCACCCCGATGAAAGAAGCCGTGGGGTTCAAGGACGTCTCTGCTTTTGACCCGCCCCAGTTGTTGGTGGGGTCCCTTGAAAAATAAGCTGATAACTAAATATCCTCCTGCTGGGATATCGCTGATCAGTTGTACTATGGTGGGAAATCTGGCAGTAAGAGTGAGATTTCCCTGCAGCGCCACCAAGGGGCAAATGAAGGTTTCCACACTGCTCATGGCGATCAACGGCTTGTCTGTGTAATGCAGGGCAGGAGGGGTCCTCCAGGGATAGAGACAATCTTTGGCGCTGCTCTCCACTCTGTTTAGGGGATGACAGTCCCCTCTAGATTAGCTCCCAATTCCTTCAGCCACGCCACAAGCTCCCCAGCTGGCTGAATTTGTTTCTTTTCGCTCAAGCTCTCTCTCTCACTTGTTGCTGCTGAGTGTGAAAATTAGGAGCTGCTGAACGGGAGGAAGAATCCTTAGGCCGCACTACCTCCCAAGCAGGACTTTTCCTCCGCCCTGTGGCCTCAGTACTACTAGGCACTCACCGTTTCAGGTGGAACACGTAGATCGGTAGAAATATTCTGGGGCCATTCTAGGTTTGGAAATTTGTTTTTTTTGTATAAAAAATACCAAAAAAGAGGAAAAGCGGGTAGGCCGCATTGTTTTGAATTTGCGTTTTGTTCAAACCTTTTGCAAGAATTGAAACTTGAAGAGGAGAAAGTGGGAGGCAATGGTACAGCGGGTGCCGTGGAAGGCCTGTCAGAGCTGGCCCTGCAAAAGATAGCAATGGCAGGTGGCGAGCTGTGATGCACCGGTGAGGTTGTCAGGCTGTCTGCTTGGTGGATTTGAATCCTCGAGCCTGGTGTGAGACACGAGTTGCCATCCAGCTTGTCAGGGAAGGGCTGACTAAGGCAGTTGAATGCAAAGACATGGCCCATGTGGTCGGCTGGCATGGTGGGATTCCAAAGCTGGAATCCGGTGGAAGCAGGTGGAATAATCCCGTGGTGGAAAGAGAAAGGAAAGCAAAGAAAAGGTATGAAAAGTATCAGGTCCCACTGAGATTTGAACTCAGATCGCTGGATTCAGAGTCCAGAGTGCTAACCATTACACCATGGAGCCCTTGTTGGGTCACCCCTGCTAGTCCACCCTGTCACCCTGTTTGGGAAGGTGCCAGAGGGAACTTCTATAGCAAGACGGGTGTCTCCAGCTTCTGTGGGCGGCCAACCCCGAGCACAGTGAGAGTAGTGGGTGTTTGTGTGTATTTTGCCTGTTGTTAGGGTGAAATAAGGTGTGCCTTAAGAATGGTGTGTTGTGTTGGCGTTTGGGTTGATGCAGAAGGATGTAGCAGGTTTGATAAGAAGGTAGGAGAAATGCATGTTAACCATGGCATGTGGCGTGACTCAGGAAAGGAAACTGGCTAGACGGCACCTTCCCTGTAAGTGCCTGAGATGGAGGCTTGCTGGTTAGCCCTTTAAGTAGGTGAGAACCGGCCTGTGCAGCATAGCAGTTCCTCGTTAGTATAGTGGTGTCACGCGGGAGACCGGGGTTCGATTCCCCGACGGAGAGGCTAGCTTTCTTTTGCCGTTTATTCATAGTTGCACTTAGAAACGTCAATGGAATGTGTTTTCTATACACCTAGACACTCTGCTCACTGTTCAGATTTGACTCACAGTCTAGAAAACCATGTGGATATACCCAAAGGGCTGAAGTTCAATCATTTCTTGTAGCCCATGCTGGGGAAATGATTGGGCGCTCTCAGCTTCTTTTGACAGCCGACCTCCGTTAGCACACAGGTCGGAGTCGTCTGATAGACTCAAGCCTGCCACCCAGCCTCATGGTAGCGTGGCCGAGCGGTCTAAGGCGCTGGATTAAGGCTCCAGTCTCTTCGGGGGCGTGGGTTCGAATCCCACCGCTGCCAGTCACAACCCTTTTTGTCTCACTTGCTCTTCCAGATCCCTTCACCTTCCCACCATGATCAGCCCACTTTATTGAACAACAATGGCCTGCATTCCTGAGAAAGCTCACAACACCGAAAGAGGTGTTCAGGACCGGCAGCATGGGTGAACCAAGAGTTTTGGTGTCACCTACAGTCCTGTTCGGTGAGGCATTTAATTTGCGGTGATTAGATTGACCCCCCGTGACATGAAAAGTTGGATGGCGCCCTAGGAGAGTGGTTACTCAGCCCACCTTAGCTCCAGCCCCACGGCTCTCCTGGTGTGTGGTAAGCCATACTTCCACCCTCTTCCATACCCTTCCCGTTGCTACCATAATCCTTTGTCCTTTCATCTCAAATTTGTCTCTGTGCTTCCAAGGAGAAGGTGAAAAGAGACTGACTTGAAAACCTTCTCTATGTATTAGCTGTCCGCTGTAAAGCGCTGTGTAGTCTGGCACCTTTAAGGAGATGACAGGCTCCTTAGTAGCAGGAGAAGTCAGGAAACGGCAGTGGGTGTGCTTGGGTGCCAAGCGAGCAACCAGAAGGCCGGAGGGCTCTGTAGCAACGGAAACGGAGCCACACAGCCACCCCGATGAAAGAAGCCGTGGGGTTCAAGGACGTCTCTGCTTTTCACCCGCCCCAGTTGTTGGTGGGGTCCCTTGAAAAATAAGCTGGTAACTAAATATCCTCCTGCTGGGATATCGCTGATCAGCTGTACTATGGTGGGAAATCTGGCAGTAAGAGTGAGATTTCCCTGCAGCGTCACCAAGGGGCAAATGAAGGTTTCCACACTGCTCATGGCGATCAACGGCTTGCCTGTGTAATGCAGGGCAGGAGGGGTCCTCCAGGGAAAGAGACAATCTTTGGCGCTGCTCTCCACTCTGTTTAGGGGATGACAGTCCCCTCTAGATTAGCTCCCAATTCCTTCAGCCACGCCACAAGCTCCCCAGCTGGCTGAATTTGTTTCTTTTCGCTCAAGCTCTCGCTCTCATTTGTTGCTGCTGAGTGTGAAAATTAGGAGCTGCTGAACGGGAGGAAGAATCCTTAGGCCGCACTACCTCCCAAGCAGGACTTTTCCTCCGCCCTGTGGCCTCAGTACTACTAGGCACTCACCGTTTCAGGTGGAACACGTAGATCGGTAGAAATATTCTGGGGCCATTCTAGGTTTGGAAATTTGTTTTTTTTGTATAAAAAATACCAAAAAAGAGGAAAAGCGGGTAGGCCGCATTGTTTTGAATTTGCGTTTTGTTCAAACCTTTTGCAAGAATTGAAACGTGAAGAGGAGAAAGTGGGAGGCAATGGTACAGCGGGTGCCGTGGAAGGCCTGTCAGAGCTGGCCCTGCAAAAGATAGCAATGGCAGGTGGCGAGCTGTGATGCACCGGTGAGGTTGTCAGGCTGTCTGCTTGGTGGATTTGAATCCTCGAGCCTGGTGTGAGACACGAGTTGCCATCCAGCTTGTCAGGGAAGGGCTGACTAAGGCAGTTGAATGCAAAGACATGGCCCATGTGGTCGGCTGGCATGGTGGGATTCCAAAGCTGGAATCCGGTGGAAGCAGGTGGAATAATCCCGTGGTGGAAAGCAAAGAAAAGGTATGAAAAGTATCAGGTCCCACCGAGATTTGAACTCGGATCGCTGGATTCAGAGTCCAGAGTGCTAACCATTACACCATGGAACCCTTCTTGGCTTGTTGGGTCACCCCTGCTAGTCCACCCTGTCACCCTGTTTGGGAAGGTGCCAGAGGGAACTTCTATAGCAAGACGGGTGTCTCCAGCTTCTGTGGGCAGCCAACCCCGAGCGCAGTGAAAGAGTAGTGGGTGATTGTGTTTATTTTGCCTGTTGTTAGGGTGAAATTAGGTGTGCCTTAAGAATGGTGTGTTGTATTGGTGTTTGGGTTGATGCAGAAGGATGTAGCAGGTTTGATAAGAAGGTAGGAGAAATGCATGTTAACCATGGCATGTGGCGTGACTCAGGAAAGGAAACTGGCTAGACGGCACCTTCCCTGTAAGTGCCTGAGATGGAGGCTTGCTGGTTAGCCCTTTAAGTAGGTGAGAACCGGCCTGTGCAGCATAGCAGTTCCTCGTTAGTATAGTGGTGAGTATCCCCGCCTGTCACGCGGGAGACCGGGGTTCGATTCCCCGACGGGGAGGCTAGCTTTCTTTTGCCGTTTATTCATAGTTGCACTTAGAAACGTCAATGGAATGTGTTTTCTATACACCTAGACACTCTGCTCACTGTTCAGATTTGACTCACAGTCTAGAAAACCATGTGGATATACCCAAAGGGCTGAAGTTCAATCATTTCTTGTAGCCCATGCTGGGGAAATGATTGGGCGCTCTCAGCTTCTTTTGACAGCCGACCTCCGTTAGCACACAGGTCGGAGTCGTCTGATAGACTCAAGCCGGCCACCCAGCCTCATGGTAGCGTGGCCGAGCGGTCTAAGGCGCTGGATTAAGGCTCCAGTCTCTTCGGGGGTTCGAATCCCACCGCTGCCAGTCACAACCCTTTTTGTCTCACTTGCTCTTCCAGATCCCTTCACCTTCCCACCATGATTAGCCCACTTTATTGAACAACAATGGCCTGCATTCCTGAGAAAGCTCACAACACCGAAAGAGGTGTTCAGGACCGGCAGCATGGGTGAACCAAGAGTTTTGGTGTCACCTACAGTCCTGTTCGGTGAGGCATTTAATTTGCGGTGATTAGATTGACCCCCCCTGACATGAAAAGTTGGATGGCGCCCTAGGAGAGTGGTTACTCAGCCCACCTTAGCTCCAGCCCCACGGCTCTCCTGGTGTGTGGTAAGCCATACTTCCACCCTCTATTCCATACCCTTCCCGTTGCCACCATAATCCTTTGTCCTTTCATCTCAAATTTGTCTCTGTGCTTCCAAGGAGAAGGTGAAAAGAGACTGACTTGAAAACCTTCTCTATGTATTAGCTGTCCGCTGTAAAGCGCTGTGTAGTCTGGCACCTTTAAGGAGATGACAGGCTCCTTAGTAGCTGGAGAAGTCAGGAAACGGCTGTGGGTGTGCTTGGATGCCAAGCGAGCAACCAGAAGGCCGGAGGGCTCTATAGCAACGGAAATGGAGCCACACAGCCACCCCGATTAAAGAAGCCGTGGGGTTCAAGGACGTCTCTGCTTTTCACCCGCCCCAGTTGTTGGTGGGGTTCCTTGAAAAATAAGCTGGTAACTAAATATCCTCCTGCTGGGATATCGCTGATCAGCTGTACTATGGTGGGAAATCTGGCAGTAAGAGTGATATTTCCCTGCAGCGCCACCAAGGGGCAAATGAAGGTTTCCACACTGCTCATGGCGATCAACGGCTTGCCTGTGTAGTGCAGGGCAGGAGGGGTCCTCCATGGAAAGAGACAATCTTTGGCGCTGCTCTCCACTCTGTTTAGGGGATGACAGTCCCCTCTAGATTAGCTCCCAATTCCTTCAGCCACGCCACAAGCTCCCCAGCTGGCTGAATTTGTTTCTTTTCGCTCAAGCTCTCGCTCTCATTTGTTGCTGCTGAGTGTGAAAATTAGGAGCTGCTGAACGGGAGGAAGAATCCTTAGGCCGCACTACCTCCCAAGCAGGACTTTTCCTCCGCCCTGTGGCCTCAGTACTACTAGGCACTCACCATTTCAGGTGGAACACGTAGATCGGTAGAAATATTCTGGGGCCATTCTAGGTTTGGAAATTTGTTTTTTTTGTATAAAAAATACCAAAAAAGAGGAAAAGCGGGTAGGCCGCATTGTTTTGAATTTGCGTTTTGTTCAAACCTTTTGCAAGAATTGAAACGTGAAGAGGAGAAAGTGGGAGGCAATGGTACAGCGGGTGCCGTGGAAGGCCTGTCAGAGCTGGCCCTGCAAAAGATAGCAATGGCAGGTGGCGAGCTGTGATGCACCGGTGAGGTTGTCAGGCTGTCTGCTTGGTGGATTTGAATCCTCGAGCCTGGTGTGAGACACGAGTTGCCATCCAGCTTGTCAGGGAAGGGCTGACTAAGGCAGTTGAATGCAAAGACATGGCCCATGTGGTCGGCTGGCATGGTGGGATTCCAAAGCTGGAATCCGGTGGAAGCAGGTGGAATAATCCCGTGGTGGAAAGAGAAAGGAAAGCAAAGAAAAGGTATGAAAAGTATCAGGTCCCACCGAGATTTGAACTCGGATCGCTGGATTCAGAGTCCAGAGTGCTAACCATTACACCATGGAACCCTTCTTGGCTTGTTGGGTCACCCCTGCTAGTCCACCCTGTCACCCTGTTTGGGAAGGTGCCAGAGGGAACTTCTATAGCAAGACGGGTGTCTCCAGCTTCTGTGGGCAGCCAACCCCGAGCGCAGTGAAAGAGTAGTGGGTGTTTGTGTTTATTTTGCCTGTTGTTAGGGTGAAATTAGGTGTGCCTTAAGAATGGTGTGTTGTATTGGTGTTTGGGTTGATGCAGAAGGATGTAGCAGGTTTGATAAGAAGGTAGGAGAAATGCATGTTAACCATGGCATGTGGCGTGACTCAGGAAAGGAAACTGGCTAGACGGCACCTTCCCTGTAAGTGCCTGAGATGGAGGCTTGCTGGTTAGCCCTTTAAGTAGGTGAGAACCGGCCTGTGTAGCATAGCAGTTCCTCGTTAGTATAGTGGTGAGTATCCCCGCCTGTCACGCGGGAGACCGGGGTTCGATTCCCCGACGGGGAGGCTAGCTTTCTTTTGCCGTTTATTCATAGTTGCACTTAGAAACGTCAATGGAATGTGTTTTCTATACACCTAGACACTCTGCTCACTGTTCAGATTTGACTCACAGTCTAGAAAACCATGTGGATATACCCAAAGGGCTGAAATTCAATCATTTCTTGTAGCCCATGCTGGGGAAATGATTGGGCGCTCTCAGCTTCTTTTGACAGCCGACCTCCGTTAGCACACAGGTCGGAGTCGTCTGATAGACTCAAGCCGGCCACCCAGCCTCATGGTAGCGTGGCCGAGCGGTCTAAGGCGCTGGATTAAGGCTCCAGTCTCTTCGGGGGCGTGGGTTCGAATCCCACCGCTGCCAGTCACAACCCTTTTTGTCTCACTTGCTCTTCCAGATCCCTTCACCTTCCCACCATGATTAGCCCACTTTATTGAACAACAATGGCCTGCATTCCTGAGAAAGCTCACAACACCGAAAGAGGTGTTCAGGACCGGCAGCATGGGTGAACCAAGAGTTTTGGTGTCACCTACAGTCCTGTTCGGTGAGGCATTTAATTTGCGGTGATTAGATTGACCCCCCCTGACATGAAAAGTTGGATGGCGCCCTAGGAGAGTGGTTACTCAGCCCACCTTAGCTCCAGCCCCACGGCTCTCCTGGTGTGTGGTAAGCCATACTTCCACCCTCTATACGGAGAATAGACAGATGCCTTGCGCGCTCTTCCCGTTGCCACCATAATCCTTTGTCCTTTCATCTCAAATTTGTCTCTGTGCTTCCAAGGAGAAGGTGAAAAGAGACTGACTTGAAAACCTTCTCTATGTATTAGCTGTCCGCTGTAAAGCGCTGTGTAGTCTGGCACCTTTAAGGAGACGACAGGCTCCTTAGTAGCTGGAGAAGTCAGGAAACGGCTGTGGGTGTGCTTGGGTGCCAAGCGAGCAACCAGAAGGCCGGAGGGCTCTATTGCAACGGAAACGGAGCCACACAGCCACCCCGATGAAAGAAGCCGTGGGGTTCAAGGACGTCTCTGCTTTTGACCCGCCCCAGTTGTTGGTGGGGTCCCTTGAAAAATAAGCTGATAACTAAATATCCTCCTGCTGGGATATCGCTGATCAGCTGTACTATGGTGGGAAATCTGGCAGTAAGAGTGAGATTTCCCTGCAGCGCCACCAAGGGGCAAATGAAGGTTTCCACACTGCTCATGGCGATCAACGGCTTGCCTGTGTAATGCAGGGCAGGAGGGGTCCTCCAGGGATAGAGACAATCTTTGGCGCTGCTCTCCACTCTGTTTAGGGGATGACAGTCCCCTCTAGATTAGCTCCCAATTCCTTCAGCCACGCCACAAGCTCCCCAGCTGGCTGAATTTGTTTCTTTTCGCTCAAGCTCTCGCTCTCATTTGTTGCTGCTGAGTGTGAAAATTAGGAGCTGCTGAACGGGAGGAAGAATCCTTAGGCCGCACTACCTCCCAAGCAGGACTTTTCCTCCGCCCTGTGGCCTCAGTACTACTAGGCACTCACCGTTTCAGGTGGAACACGTAGATCGGTAGAAATATTCTGGGGCCATTCTAGGTTTGGAAATTTGTTTTTTTTGTATAAAAAATACCAAAAAAGAGGAAAAGCGGGTAGGCCGCATTGTTTTGAATTTGCGTTTTGTTCAAACCTTTTGCAAGAATTGAAACGTGAAGAGGAGAAAGTGGGAGGCAATGGTACAGCGGGTGCCGTGGAAGGCCTGTCAGAGCTGGCCCTGCAAAAGATAGCAATGGCAGGTGGCGAGCTGTGATGCACCGGTGAGGTTGTCAGGCTGTCTGCTTGGTGGATTTGAATCCTCGAGCCTGGTGTGAGACACGAGTTGCCATCCAGCTTGTCAGGGAAGGGCTGACTAAGGCAGTTGAATGCAAAGACATGGCCCATGTGGTCGGCTGGCATGGTGGGATTCCAAAGCTGGAATCCGGTGGAAGCAGGTGGAATAATCCCGTGGTGGAAAGCAAAGAAAAGGTATGAAAAGTAGCAGGTCCCACCGAGATTTGAACTCGGATCGCTGGATTCAGAGTCCAGAGTGCTAACCATTACACCATGGAACCCTTCTTGGCTTGTTGGGTCACCCATGCTAGTCCACCCTGTCACCCTGTTTGGGAAGGTGCCAGAGGGAACTTCTATAGCAAGACGGGTGTCTCCAGCTTCTGTGGGCAGCCAACCCCGAGCGCAGTGAAAGAGTAGTGGGTGTTTGTGTGTATTTTGCCTGTTGTTAGGGTGAAATTAGGTGTGCCTTAAGAATGGTGTGTTGTATTGGTGTTTGGGTTGATGCAGAAGGATGTAGCAGGTTTGATAAGAAGGTAGGAGAAATGCATGTTAACCATGGCATGTGGCGTGACT
This sequence comes from Phyllomedusa bahiana, assembly GCA_025379985.1. Classification (NCBI taxonomy): domain Eukaryota; kingdom Metazoa; phylum Chordata; class Amphibia; order Anura; family Hylidae; genus Phyllomedusa; species Phyllomedusa bahiana. The sequence goes on from JAODAL010057337.1 coordinate 21,959, forward strand.
CAGGAAAGGAAACTGGCTAGACGGCACCTTCCCTGTAAGTGCCTGAGATGGAGGCTTGCTGGTTAGCCCTTTAAGTAGGTGAGAACCGGCCTGTGCAGCATAGCAGTTCCTCGTTAGTATAGTGGTGTCACGCGGGAGACCGGGGTTCGATTCCCCGACGGAGAGGCTAGCTTTCTTTTGCCGTTTATTCATAGTTGCACTTAGAAACGTCAATGGAATGTGTTTTCTATACACCTAGACACTCTGCTCACTGTTCAGATTTGACTCACAGTCTAGAAAACCATGTGGATATACCCAAAGGGCTGAAGTTCAATCATTTCTTGTAGCCCATGCTGGGGAAATGATTGGGCGCTCTCAGCTTCTTTTGACAGCCGACCTCCGTTAGCACACAGGTCGGAGTCGTCTGATAGACTCAAGCCGGCCACCCAGCCTCATGGTAGCGTGGCCGAGCGGTCTAAGGCGCTGGATTAAGGCTCCAGTCTCTTCGGGGGCGTGGGTTCGAATCCCACCGCTGCCAGTCACAACCCTTTTTGTCTCACTTGCTCTTCCAGATCCCTTCACCTTCCCACCATGATCAGCCCACTTTATTGAACAACAATGGCCTGCATTCCTGAGAAAGCTCACAACACCGAAAGAGGTGTTCAGGACCGGCAGCATGGGTGAACCAAGAGTTTTGGTGTCACCTACAGTCCTGTTCGGTGAGGCATTTAATTTGCGGTGATTAGATTGACCCCCCGTGACATGAAAAGTTGGATGGCGCCCTAGGAGAGTGGTTACTCAGCCCA
>JAODAL010057338.1:0-22743 GCA_025379985.1 Phyllomedusa bahiana
AAAATGAGGTCTTTTTAGGGGTTTTTTGGTTTTAGCACTTAGGGTTTTCTACAAACCCTTTAAAAAAATATTCTAATAAAAATTAGGCCCCAAAACCCTGTAGGTGCTCCTCCTATTTTGAAGTCTGTCATTGAGTCAAATGTCGCACTAAGACCACATGTAGGATATTCCTAAAAAAAAACTCCCGCAGGCCCCCCGAACTCAGGCACATTACAAAGCGCTGCGGGCGCTATGTAATGCGCCTGATAATGGCATACAGGAGGAATTTGAGCGAAGCGAACGTGGCTGCGCCTGATATCGGGATGAAACGACGCTAGATATCTGGCGCAGCCCCGTTCATACATGTCGCCAAATATGTGGCAAGAAACAAAGGGTGACATATATGATTTTTGCAGTTAAGATGCCAATTTTTGTGCACATTATAATAGTGTAGAATGCGCCTGATTTATGAACCTGTTGTGTCATAAATCAGGCACATTCTAGCGCTAAGACGACACTTCTGGCTCAGGTAAACCTTTTTTTAAAGTGCTCTACCTGTTCCAGCAGTAAAGCACCTGGATTTGCTGTACTGAAGCTATAAATCTATAGCTTAGTACGGTTCAAATGCACCCCGACGACTCCCGCACGTTCCCCGAAATCAGGCGCATTACAAAGTGCGGCGGGCGCTCTGTAATGCACCTGATATTGGTGTGCAGCAGGTTTAAAATGATAGCAAACGGGGCTGCGCTAGATGTTGGGCTTAAAAGACGCCAGACTTCTGGCGCAGCCCCGTTCATACATGTCGCCCAAAATCTCTAATTCACTTGGATAGGTAAAAGGTTATCTCCACATAAAGTGACATGTCAGATTTGAAAAATGGGTCTGTGTCATAGAGGTCAAAATTGGCTGCGGTGGTAAGGGGTTGAAGCGTTTCAGGACATCTAGGGCGGCATGTATGAATGGGCCTGTGCCAGATATCTGCCGTCTTTTCAGCCCGATATCCAGCGCAGCCCCGTTCATACATTTTTAAATGGCCCATACACCAGTATCAGGCGCATTACAGAGCGTCCGTGGCACTCTGTAATGCGCCTGATCTCGGGGGCATGCGGGAGGCGGCGCTAGAACCGTACAAAGCTACATATTTATAGCTTCACTATGGCGATTCTAGACACATTACTGCTGGAACAGGTAAACCACTTTCAAAGTGGTTTACATGAGCCAGAAATGTCGTCTCAGCGCTAGAATGCGCCTTATTTTTGACTTGCTGTAGAGCAGGTTCATAAATCAGACACATTCTATGCTATTCTAATGCGCGTGAAAATTTGGCGTTTAAATGCCAAATTTCATACATGTGGCCCCTAGTGATTTGGTTAGTCTACTATAGATATCTTACAGTGGACCTTCTTTATTAGGGAAGCACATTGACAAATAGTGCATGAAATGGGTTAATATAATGGGTTTTGTCTTGAATAATAAGGTATTACCACAGTACAAAGAAAAGGAACACGACAACAATTCAAACACGGATTACACTCCCCTGCTCCATGCAGCATCCACAGAGTATTGTGGTTTGATCAGGGTCATTTTTAAAATAAGAAAATCCCCTGGATACAATATTGTCGCTCAGTTGCTGATTACATATCCATATGGGGATGCCGTTTTGAGGACCAGTCAGGAGCCTGGTTTCCTTCATCTCTTGCCAATTACCCATCGTGCCTCAAATGACACACTTCAGGGGATCAGTGTGGACCTAATTTTCCGATTTCTCTCCGCTGTCTCGCTCACTGAATACTAATGCTGTTCTGCCGAGTCGTGGCGGTCATTTGAGGACACAGACTGAATGCAAACATCTTGTCCATGATGGAATCTCAGGAAGTGTCGTCTGCAGAATAATAAATATATATGTCTCCAGGTTAGAGAGATATACACGTCAATGTAGCAGATCAAAAAAGGAAGACAGTATGGCAGAAGAAAAGGCGTTCAGTGGTGCACCATATCCCTGAGCTGTGGATGTATGGTCACTATAGGAAGCGAGCATGCACACTCAGGTAGGACCAGGGACAATTACATGGGACACGCTCAGTCAGCTTCCATCAGGGTCCCTCACTGGAGCATCACTTGTGGGCAGGGCCGCCAACAGAAATTTCAGGGCCCTATACGGCTGAAGCATCTGGGCCAACCGCAAACCATGCCCCCAGCAATCCCATCACCCTGCCCCCAGAAAAAAAATGCAACTGTGCCATTGTTTTTTTATTTAGTTTTTGTTGGATTTTACCACATACAGTTGATCTGTATTGTGCGTGCCAGCAAATACCGCCACATGATCACCACTATCTTGTTAGTGATCAAACCAGTATACCAAGACCAATATTGCCAAACAACAACAATATACAAAGACCATATAATACCGGCACATCGCCACATATCACCACCATAAAGATGCTGAATAATACCACCATACTGTCACTGAAAATAATTCATTACAATAACACCAATATTACTGGCACACAGTGACCATATAGTAGTAGATACAGGTGTACACAGTGCAGATACATTTAGTGACTCACAGTTGACGAGTCAATCACGTTCCCTTTTCTTCTCCGTCCGCTCCAGACCGCAATGATGACTTCTCCCGGCCATGACCCATCCCTGCAGAATTCACAACACAAACACCTGAGACTCCTCGCTTTTTTTTTCATCATCTTCCTACCTGTGCCTGCCCCTCTTTTTCAAACTCCATATCCATAGTACCCCAAATGGTAATAATTACCCCCTTGGTGCCCTGTTAGTTAGATATATGGCTCCCCCCATAGGTAGGTAGGTAGGTAGTCGGTCCCCTATAGGTAGGTAGCCAGGTAGTGGTCAGGTAAGGGTACCCCCCGTAGGTAGTTAGCCGGGTAGTGGGCAGGTAAGGGTGCCCCCAGTAGATAGGTAACCAGGTAGCCAGTGAGGTAGGCTGCTGGGTAGCCAGGGAGGAAGGTGGGTAGGTAGCCAAGGTGGTAGGTAGCTAGGGAGTTAGGGGCATGGGTAGCTAGGAAGCCAGGGGCGGCTGTAGGGAGGAGGCAGGGACACCCGGGCGGAGGGAGCCCCCCACATGAGGCTGCAGGGGTTAGTAACATGGCCTGATGCTGAAGCAATGTTATTTCACATCTGTTCTAGCACAGGATCATTCAAAAAGGATGGTGCAAAGTTACAGCCTCAGTCAGAGGCATAACTTAAAGCTCCTGGGCCCTAATGCAAAATCTATAAGAGAGCCCCCATCAACCATGTGCCATTTATAATACTTGTACTTTTATAGGTGGAAGAGGAGCCTTTGGGCCCCACAAACTTCTGGGCCCAGTAGAGGCTGCTACCTCTGCACCCCTTATAGCTATGCCCCTGGCCTCAGTATTCAGAACACAAGAGAGAACACAACACAGATGTATTAACATCCGTCAATCCAGGTTTTATCTATACACTACAAATTTTCAGAGTGATTTCCATCAGTGACACTGATCTGGGCGGCGTCCAGTTCTGTACAGATACCTGCCAGCATCTCCCCAGATATGGACTCCACGGATGCTCTGTGTTAGGTCATACAGATTCTGGGTGTGAGGGGCAGATAAAGTCCCTGATGTAGCCGCACATAGAGACGTCGCAGGGTGTTAGATCTCACTATAGTGGCGGCCAGTGTCATATTGGTGAATCATTGTTTCTGGTGCAGGTAATCCAATTTTGCGGTCATTTCATTCAGGCACCAGAGAACATGGAAATGGAGAGGTCTCCATCCTGCTGATAGTCTATGTTTAGCAGATCTTCCTCTGTCTCTGGCATAAGCTATTCCCTTAATATGTCCAGTGACCTAACGCAGGACTGTCTTATCCATTTGGCACACTAGGCAGCTGCCTGGGAGCCCTATAAGCATATAGGCCCCAGGTGGACAGATGTATGTCCTAGAATCCCGGCTCCTGTGTTGTTAGAGCGCCAACAGTTAAAAACCCTAGCAGAGCAGGGAGCTACAGGCCGCCTACAGAACATCAATGGGGCAACTCAATGTAGGCAGTATGTTGATGATGTCACTATATCATGCTGACTGCACCAGATCACAGCCAGATAGCATTGTAGGCCACAAACTGCTGTAGGCCTGCGGAATACAAGACATAATGGTAGCCTCCTGGCACATGCAAAGTGATAAAATCACAGCAACAGGCCACCCTGCGCAAGACCTCATCAAGGGGATCGTGCTGCTCTCTACGGGAATGGGGAAAGTGAGTTTTAATTTTTTCTGTTCCAGTTAAAGGCAAGGGGCTCCTATAACCATTATTTAGAGGTATTATACATTGAATATTGTCTTACAACTATTTGTATGTATTAATTTAGATAAACTATTTTATTTTATATAAACACATTATTATTATTTATTTTAAAGTGCCATTGATTCCAGGACATTGTACATTTGAGGGGGTTACATATATAACATATGTCACACAAAGTACAGTGGCAACAATAAATGACTAACAACTGGTACACAGGGAGAGACCCTGCCCCGAAGGCTTACAATCTACAAGTGAGAAGAAAAAGGATAGAAGGTGAGGGGCAGACATGTTTGTGGGGTAGGGTTGTAGCAGTGGGCTTATTGTAGGTTACAGGCAATGCTGAAGAGATGGGTTTTCAGACTGGTTTTGAAACTAGTGAGGATGGCCGAGTTTTATGTTTTTGGGGTAGTGAGTTCCAGAGTGTGGGAGAAGAACGGGAGAAGTCTTGGAGACGGTTATGTGAGGAGCTGACACAGTCAGATCAGAGACGTAGCTTCTGTGAGGAGCGGAGATTGCGTGGGAGGTATCTGGAGATTAAGGCAGAGATGTATGGAGGGAGAGGTTATGGAGAGCTGTGAAGAGCTATATAAACCATAGCAACGCCATTGTTGTTTTGGTGCTGGTCTGCTGGAGGAAGCCAGTCATATTTGGGTATGCTTGGGGGTGGTCAAATGCATGGCTTCATGTGGAGTCATATTTTGCCCTGGTTAGAGGGGGGGCCTGGTATGAAGTCATGTGTTCGACCACTGCATTTTTCTGCCCAGGGGGGCCCGTAATGCATTTAATACAGCCCTGACATATACTCGGCAAAAAAGAACATATTTACTTTGGGTGAGTCCCTCATGAGTTCTATAAGAGCACATGGTTTTTCTGACATTGTGGTGATTGAGCTTCCCACTGAGGTGATCACAAGTCCAACATTGAATTCATCCTCTTTAATCAACCCTATAAGTCAGTGCAAAAGCCAAGGGGCGACATGTATGAACATTGGCGCTGACAGGCCAGTTCTAAATAGCGTTAAGGCAGTGTAGAATGCGCCATAATGTATGAACCTGTTCCCTTTTTCCAAATTCATACCTACAGGTGCGGTCTAGGGGCCAAAAACCACAATTGGTCAGGCACCACCTTTAAACCCTGGGGTTGGGTTTTTTCTTTGAGGTTTTTCATACCGGGGAGTTAGGCCAAAACCCCCAAGTCTGGCCCGGCAAACCCCCTTTACCCTGGTCTGGTGTTCTTTTTGCGGGGGAAAACATTTCAGGGCAGTTTTAAAAAGCCAATACCCCCAAGTTGGTTTAGGCACCACCTTTTACCCTGGTTTTGGGTGTTTTTTTTCCCGGGGCCCCCCATTCAGGGGAGTGAAAAGCCAATTTAACCCCCCAAATCTGGCTCAGGCCCCCCACCCCCTTTCCCTGGTGGGTGGTTTTTTCTTCTGCAGGTCTTTCCAATACAGGGCGTTTTAGAGCCAATAAACCCAAGTCCCGGCTCAGGCCCCCACCTTTTTCCCTGCGGCTTTTCTTCCGGGAGGTCCCTTTCATACAGGGCAAATGTTTGGGCCAATACCCCCAAGTCTGGCTCCCGGCACCCCTTTAACCCCCGGCTGGGGTGTTCTTCTGCAGGTTCCCCTAATTCAGGGCAGTGTAGGCCAATTTCCACAAGTCTGGCTCAGGCACCAAACCTTTTTTCCCGGGCCCGGCTGTTCCCTTTTGAGGTCATACATACAGGGGAGTGTAAGCCAATACCACCAAAATCCCCGGGCTCAGGCACCACCTTTCCCTGGGGGTTGGTGTTCTTTTGCAGGTCATAATACAGGGCAGTGTAAGGGCCAATAAACCCCAAGTTCCCGGCTCAGGGGACCCACCTTTAAACCCCGGGTTTTGGCTGTTTTTTCTGCAAGGGCAACAAACAGGGCAGTTTTAGGCCAATAAACCCCAAGTCTGGTCAAAAGGGACCACCTTTAAAACCCCGGTCTGGCTGTTCTTCTGAAAGGGCTTTAAAACAGGGCATTTTAGGCCAAAAAAACCAAAAATTTGGCTCAGGCCAAAAAAACCCTTTTCCCGTCTGGCTGTTCTTCCCGCAGGTATACATAACAGGCAAGTTCGTGCCCAAAAACCCCCCAAAATCGGTAAGGAAACCCCCTTTTCCCTTGGGGCTGGCTGTTCTTCGTTGGTCATACATACAGGGGCGTGTAGAGGGCCCAAAACCACAAATTTTGGCTCAGGCACCACCTTTTTCCCTGGTCTGGTGTTTTCTGAAAGGGGCCTTTCCCTTCCCGGGCAGTGGGAGGCCCAAAAAACCTACAAGTCCGGCTCAAAGGCCCCACCTTTACCCTGGTCCCCGGCTGTTTTTTCCCGAGGTCCCTAAAATAAAAAGGGCAGTGTAGAAACCAAATAAACCCCAAGTCCGGTCAGGCACCACCTTTACCCTGGTCCCGGCCCGTTTTTTTTTGCAGGGCAATACCTTTAGGGCCCGGTTTAACCAAAAACCACAAATCTGGCTCGCAACCCCCTTTTCCCTGGGGCGGCTGTTCTTTTGCAGGTCCCTACATACAGGGGGTAAAAGGGCCCTAACCCCCAAGTCTGGTGGGGCCCCCCTTTTAAAAAAAACCCCTGGGGCTGGCTGTTCTTTTCCCCGGTCATAATACAGGGGGGAGTTAGGCCAAAAAACCCCCAAGTTGGGGTCAGGCACCCAAACCCTTTCCCCTGGTCTTGGTGTTCTTCTTTGCAGGTCATACATAAACGGGCAGTGTAAAAGGGCCCAAAACCAAAAAAAGGCTGCTCAGGGACCACCTTTTCCCCGGTCCCCGGGGTGTTCCTTTTTTTTGGGCATACATTTCCCGGGCAGTGTAGAGCCAATACCACAGTCTGGCTCCCGGCAAACCCCCTTTTACCCTGGTCCCGGCTGTTCTTTTTGCCCGGTCATCATACAGGCAGGGGTTTAGAGGGCCAATTTCCACAAAAAAATCTGGCTCGGCACCCCCTTTCCCTGGTCTGGCTGTTCTTTTGCAGGTCATACATACAGGCAGTGTAGAGCCAATACCACAAGTCTGCTCAGGCACCACCTTTACCCTAGTCTGGCTGTTCCTCTGCAGGTCATACATACAGGGCAAGTGTAGTGCCAATACCACAAGTCTGGATCAGGCACCCACATTTACCCTGGTCTGGCTGTTCTTCTGCAGGTCATACATACAGGGCAGTGTAGAGCCAATACCACATAGTCTGGCTCAGTCACCACCTTTACCCTGGTTTCTGTTCTTCTGCAGGGTCATACATACAGGGCAGTGTAGAGCCAATACCACAAGTCTGGCTCAGCAACCACCTTTACCCTGGTCTGGCTGTCGTCTGCAGGGCATTCATACAGGGACAGTGTAGAGCCAATACCACAAGTCTGGCTCAGGCACCACCTTTACCCCGGTCTGGCTGTTCTAACTGTTCTGCGCCTAGATTTGGCCTCAAAGAAACATAAATTTGTCTACTTCTAAGAATGTGGTGTGATGCCCTAAAAACACCCCTATTCTTTGGCGCATTACAAAGTGTTTCGCCAGCGCTTATTGCGACAAAGTTTGGAATGAGACTGTTCATACATCTATGGAACAGGGCTACTACAGCTTTCTGACACCAGAAAACTGACACAGCCCCATTCTTACATGTCAGCCAAGGTGTCCTGGTTTGTCATCTGGTTTCAGGTCAAGAAGGATAATAATGTACTCATACGTCATATGTTGGTAAGGGGATAAATCAGTGTAACTTTGATTTTCAGTCATCAGCCATTTACCACTGATATTACTGTAACTACAGGCACCAGCCTTACTGAATCACTCTGTAAATCCCTTGGCCTGTTATATACATATTCATACATCATATGCTGCTCCACACTCATTTTGATCTGAGCCCCATATCAGACTTTTGTAGAAGAGACACCAGATTATTTGACATTTAAAAATTTGGATACTATGCACACAAAAAAGTGGATGCAAGAGTAAAGCGGTTTCACTGCAATTAACCCATTGCCACATTTGGATGTATCAATACATATAAACAGCGCTAAAGGAAAATGGAGCGGGCTCACTCACTGATCTTGCTCCATACTCGGTGAATACTGGCTGATTTATACAGCAAGCACCTGCTGCTAGCAGCTGGGATCAGACACAGCTCCGATCCCGGCTATTTAACCATTTAGACACCGTGGTAACGCAACTATAGCATCTAAATAATTAGACAATGGGGCTGGCAGCCCAATGCAGCCCCAACCACAATATAATCATCAGGTGTCATTCGCTTGTCATTTCAAAACTGGGCCTAATGAAAGCCTGCAAGCCTCCATGACAGACATGATTGTACTCCTATTACAACCTGCCATAATGAAAACTTTAGAAAATTTGTTATCACCAAAGTCATACCAACCTGCAGAATACTGAACATTGAACTCCATAAAAACAAAACCCCCACAAAAATGGTGCAGTTGGGTTTTATTCATGTTTTAACCCACAAAGAATTTTCTGGGGTTTTGCAATGCATTGTACTGTATTCATATAGCACTCAACATCTATGTTGGTGGAAAAATTAAAAAGTTACGGCTCTTGGAAGGCAAAAAACCCAAAAAATTCCATAAACAGCTGCATCCTTAAGGGGTTAAATTATTCTTCCATGCTGGATCTTTAGGTTTTTAAAAATTAATAGCAGTGTACCAAATCATGCAAATGGTCACACTATCATGACAGCTTGCAATCTAATTGGAAAAACGCAGAGCAGATGGTTGGACTGGACATGTGGACAGTACAGGAACATTGTGATCATTAGTGCTAGAGAATTGTAATGCTTCATTCTATTAATTCTAATGAATACAACCAGGATGGTTTGGATAAAATGCTGGTTTGGAGTTAAATTGCAGTAGTCAGTAGTAGAAATTATACAGACCATGCCTCTCTATGTGGAGGGATAGTAATAGGGATGTAATTTCTAACAAGATCGATGTAGGATGTAAATGACTGTTCCACAAACCCTTAGTAGAACTGAGCCACATTGATGTAGGTAGTTGTGTCATCTAATATTGTGACAAGACTAGAGAATTCCTTGAGTCAGTACCGGATTACACTGGTGACCCCCCTTTAGGAGAACAATAAGGATAGGCTTGACATACTTCCATTGATGCTATATTTCCACATGTGCATAGTGGTCCTGTTTTCAGCTCTAGACCAAGCGATGCAGCGATCACTGCTGCCACTGCCTGCACGGTGGGGCGACCAGGATCGGGGCTTCTTTACTGGCCACCCAGCGCCTGTTTGATTATGTCATCACGCTGCCTGTGCTGCTGCCAGTACTAAACGCTGCCGGTAGTAAACACTGGAAGCAACGCCCCAGATTTTAAAAAGTGTTCGGTAGGGGAACAGCCAGAGGTGAGTACTACTTTTTTATTTTTAATGGGGGGCTCTGTAAACAAATTGTTCTACTGGGAGACTCTATATACTTGTCTATTGGGGTGCCCTGTATACATAGCTATCTACTGAGAGACAGTAGATACCTATCTACTGGGGGGCCATGTATGCATGGCTACCTACTGGGAGACCCTATGTACCTATCAACTGGGGAGCACTATGTACCTACTTACTGGGGAGCCTAATATACCTACCTACTGGGGGGAATCTATATACCAACCTATCTATTGGGTGACCTTATATACCTACCTGAGGGGAACCCAAAACCTACTTAGTAGGAAGAGTCTGTCTACTTATGTGACTCACTCATTTTTAGGGTCTTACCTACCTAAAAGTAGTGTCTACCTATCTGGCTGTCTAATTTGGGGAGGCTGTCTACTATATGGGGTGTGTTCCTAGCTACTAGTGGCACAAATGTGGGCCCTATAATCAACTGAAGGTACTTTAACTGTTTAGAGTATAATTACTGTGTGCAGCACCAAAGAGGGCATTATTATCATTTGAGGTCCTATGGATGGGGAGTTTGTACACGTGGGAATTAACAATGAAGTGTTTTAAAAGTGAGGAGTTTAACAAGTTTGTGTGGCAAATTCTGAAGAAACTAGATAAAATGTTATGATAGTCTAGACTGTATGGAAAATGAAAAGGGAAAGAGAACGACTCACATCAGAGAAAATGTCAGCTGTGAGTCCCTGCATGTAACTGCACTGTTATCACTTATATGTCTTAAGAGCTCCTGTGTACAACTGGTATCTACCACTATATGGTCACTGTATAGTGGTAATACTGAGGGTAGAGTAATGGTTCATATTCAGTAACAGTATGATGGTTTTATTCAGTCTCTTTATGTTAGTGATATGTGGGGATGATGTGGTGGTATTAGTTGGTCATTTTACATTATTAATATTATTGGTCTTGATATATTGATTTGGTTAGTAACATTATGGTGGTATTAGTCACTATTTGGTAATGGTATGTGTGGCATTATTTGGTCCTTGTACATTGTTGCTATTGATAATATTGGTCTTGGCATACTGGATTCGTCAGTAATATTATAGTGGCATTAGTCACCATATGGTGGTGATATGTGGGGTATTATTTGTTCTTTGTATATTGATGTTATTGGTATTATTGATCTTGGTATTTTAATTGCTCAGTAACAGTATGGTGGTATTATTTGGTGTTTGTATATTGTTGTTATTGGTGATATTGCTATTGGTATATTGGTATACTGGTTTTGTCATTAACTTTATGGTGGTATTAGTCACTATGTAGATTGTAAACTTTTGTGGGCAAAGTCCTTTATTCTTCCATATGAGTGTGTTACTTAGTGCCACATGTATGAAAACACTGTGGCCGACATGTATGAATTCGAATGCGTACTTCTTTTTTCACTTGGCGCCGACACTCCAGTTCTAAATAGATATAGAAGAGTGTAGAATACGACAGTATGAAAATTTTTGGCGCATTACATAGAGCTTAATGCGCCAAACTTTATATGGGCGTAGAGCTTAATGCGCCAAGTTTGGCGCATTAAGCTCTATGTAATGCGCCAAAATCTGTCGTATTCTACACTCTCAGAATCTCATAATCCGAGCATTTAAACATTAAGAGGGCGACATTTATGAATTCGAATGCGTACTTTTTTTTTTACTTTGCGCCAACATCACAGTTCTAAATAGATATAGAAGAGTGTAGAATATGACAGATTTTTGGCGCATTACATAGAGCTTAGTGCGCCAAGTTTGGCGCATTACACTCTATGCCCATACAAAGTTTGGTGCACTAAGCTCTATGTAACTTAATCTCCAAAAAATTGGGAATCTCGCAAGAAAACAGAGAGTGACTTTTGACCACTATATTTACTATTTTGCCGTAGGCAAACTTAAACTCTATCAGTTCTCTATCTGTTAAACACTGAAAGAAGGAATAACTCCTTTTCTGAAAATAGAAAAGGAGTTATTCCTTCTTTCAGAAGCAAAAAGGGTTAAATGTTGAGGTTAGAAATCAGGTTTTTAAATAGTGTGTATAGAGGTTAAGAGTTATATATAATAAAAGTTACGTTAGTGTTTACCAGATAGAGAACTGATAGAGTTTAAGTTTGCCTATGGCAAAATAGTAAATATAAGCTCTATGTAATGCGCCAAAAATCTGTCGTATTCTACACTCTTCTATATCTATTTAGAACTGTGGTGTCGGCGCCAAGTAAAAAAAAAAAGTACACATTCGAATTCATACATGTCGCCCGCGTTGGATGCATTTTGGATCCAATTGACGCAGCATTTTTGGATGTGATTTTCGCATCCAGAATGCCGTGTGAACATACCCTTAGTGTTATTGCATTTGTCTTATGTTAAGTACCTGAACACTTTGGCTTGTACAACACCCGAAAACTAATGGCACTCTAAAATAAATAATAATATATTGTGGTGAGATAACGTGTACTAAAGGCTATAAAGTGGCCCTTGTATACTTACTGACTAGCAGAATACAAATAACATGTCAATTAAACTGTTCAGTGTACACTCCAACAAAAACTAAACCCAAAAATAAAGGCATAGTTGCACTTTTTTCCAGTTCACCCCACAAAGATTTCTTTTTTTTTGGAGGGGGGGGGGGGGGGGTAAGTGCGAACAAACACATTTACCGGATAAGGTTGGGGGGGCACACGTCATTTTGCCAATATTTTAAACACATACGTTTGGATGGTACAAAACAGTATCCAAGCGCATAGCCTGACGTATTAATTGAGTACAATAGTAGAAACTTATGGTCAAAAGTGCATATTTTTTCATTCCGTTTGACATAGCTTGCGTTTGCATAATGTTTTTGAGACTCATCCAAAAGCTTGGTCTACTATACTTTTGTGTCCGGCAAAAAAGTTTGCACACTTTTTTTTTTACCATTGAAGTCTTTGACTGACGTATGCAACATAAATGTCCACATTTGCATACGTTTAACACATACAGTTTTTTTTTTACATTTTTTAATTCACATCAGGGGATTTTATTGACAAAGTATAAAAATGTTTAAAAATGTATACGTTTTCTAAGTACATAAATGGATGAAAACCTATACAAACGTATGCCAGGTTTATGTGTTAGATAATGGTGAGGTATACATAGCACTGCATACATTTGTGTACGTTTATCCTTGTCTATACTTCTATCTAAGCGTAACATTAAGGAAACGCCGTGTGAACGGCCCTTAACTTGTTTTTCTTTTTTCCCGCCACCTGGCCCCATTTGAAATGAATTTTCTTCTATTAGACAATCCCTTTAAGTAGAAACATTTTTCCACAACACATTACACCACAGACAGCCGTCACGTTAAGTAAGGAGCTTGTTGTTAAAAAGTAGTGATCCACAGGTGAGAGGGGCCCAAGCTGCAGTTTTGCACCAGGAGTCTTTAGCTGCACCCCTCACTGAATATGACAGAGCTCAAACGGCAAGAGACTATTTATCATAGGACTGACCCTAACTAGAGCCCCTTACATGGAATGTTCTGTACCCAGACATTCCGAGAAATTATAGGCCTCATTTATGAAGACTGTCTAGCAGTAAGACTGTCGTTGTTGCCCATAGCAACCAATTAGAGCTCAGCTTTCATTTTCCCAGAGTACTAAAGGAAATGAAAGCGGAGCTCTAATTGGTTGCTATGGGCAACAAAGACAATCTTACTGCTAGACAGTCTTCATAAATGAGGCCCAATATGGCACCATTTATCTGGACACTCAGTGTTATTATTTATCTGGGTGTTGTTTAGCATTATTTGTCTGGGAGCTGTATGTGAAATTTATCTACACAAAGTAACATCTAAATACTATACACATTAGTTGAACACTACATGTTACAGTAGCTAGGCGATGTATATTACTATTTATATGGGCACTGAATGCAGTGTGGGACTCTGGTAACTAGGGCACACCAGCGAGAGGATTCTCGGGCCACACCAGTGGAGATGTTTCTGGGGCCCACCAGTAGAGATGATTCTGGGGCACACAAGTAGAGATGATTCTGGGGCCCACCACTAGAGAGGATTCTGGGGCCCACCACTGGAGAGAATTCTGGGGCCCACCAGTGGATTTGATTCTTGGGGCACACCAGTAAAGATGGTTATGGGGGCCCACCAGTGGAGATGACTATGGGGCACACCAGTGGAGATGATTCTGGGGCACACTAGTGGAGAGGATTGTTGGGGCCCACCAGTGAAGATGATTCTGGGGGCCCACCAGTGGAGATGATTCTGGGGACCCACCTGTGGAGATGATTCTGGAGCACACCAGGGGAGAGGATTCTGGGGCACACCAGTGGAGAGGATTCTGGGGCACACTAGTGGAGAGGATTGTTGGGGCACAACAGTGGAGATTACTCTGGGGCCCACCAGTGGAGAGGATTCTTGGGCCCACCAGTGGAGAGGATTCTTGGGGCACACTAGTGGAGAGGATTCTGGGGCCCACCAGTGGAGAGGATATCTGGATGTTGTATCCCACTACATATTAGAATATTTCACTATTTATCTAGATACTGTGTGATACGTTTGAGCTGTCATTGCTTGGATACTGTCTGTGGTTTTTAAACACAGCCGAGTCACATTATTATGACCAGCAACTAATATTCAGCATAACCACTATGTGAAACACAGACAGCTTTAAGAAACGCAGTAGAGGTCATGATCCGATATTACTATGAAATTGAAGCCTACAGTGCAGCGGCCATCCGTCTGCTTTGGAGCCCTATATGCAGCAGGGTTCATTGGATTGTTGTTTTTGACAGACGTCTGGTAGCCCTTGGTTCATTTTGGTGAAAAGCTGCTCCTCTGTTGGATGTCAGTCCACCCTTGCACAGCTTTACAGTCGAGGCTCAGCTCTCATCTCAATAGCACATCGTTCTGTGCAGTTTCCTAATCATTTATTTACATTGGTGCCATTTATCCACTCACAATACACTTTCACCACAGCAGCACATGAACAGCTGTTCACAAACTGTGCAGTTTTAAAAATACCAACATCTTTGGTCCCAAAGACAATAATTATATCTCTGATAACTCTGATAAATTGCCCTATTAATAAATGACAGCAACTAGGGATACATATGCAGACAGCCAATCACACACCTTATATACCCACCAAGCCAGCTCACCACACGTGACTTCCTTCACGAGCCATGGCTGCCGACATCAAGAGTAGGAAGTGGTCATAATAATTTGACTCGACTGTGGCTACGTACTCCACTTATCTGATTGCATCTTGCAAATGATCTATGCACTGTATGTTGTCATGTATGTCAAGGCTTTGTGCACTAGTTATCTGAATGCAGTATGATGCACTGAAGACCATGCACATGTGAAGATCGCATTGGCATCATCTGTAATCACAGATCATCAATGATTTCCAAAGTTGTTGGCCATGCTCAAAGATTTTTGTCATAATGTATCTGACACAATCTGGTTGAAGGTTCATTCAAGTCAATTACAGCTTGTTTAAAACGTAGAAATCTCTGAGGAGTGTCCAAGGTGTTTGATCCCCTCTATGGGGGGTTTTGCCTATGGAAATCAGTGGTGGCCCGAGATCACATACATACAACAAATACAATTAGTAGTGTATTTATTGCCTATGAAAAGACCATTATCAGTGGTTTAATGGCATCAGTCGTCGTTCTCTACCATGTGGATGAGGTTCAGGATCTGTGTTTTCCCACTACCCACTTTATGCTGGATCAATCCCACACCCACAAACCAGCTGCCCCCACAATCCCGTCCTTCTTTGCTTCCTTCTTAGAAAATCTCATTGTTGCCTAGAGTGTTTCATATCCCTGTACAGTCTCGTCCAATGATAGATAACGCTGTGTTCTGTACCACCCCGGATCTAGCCCGCTCTCTCCATCTCTTGTCTCTCTCTCCCTCTCATTAAACCGTTCAGGACGCATTGTTCCAGACAGCAGCTGCATGCGGGTCTATTGTAAGACAATGTAACAAAACAACACAAGTATCAGTAGGAAGTGTGATCATGTCGCTTTTATGTGTAATAAGACTTTGTATTATATGAGATTGGGATATGTAGCAGCAGGTGTCGATATTTACAATAGCACCTGCTACAAGAAAATCTTATGCGCCGCATTATGTTAGCGGCACCAAATTCACTGTATTCAAAGCAGTTGCTCAATTTAAACCAACTGTACATATAGAAATTTATACCGGAAACTGCCCTTGTTATACTAGTATAGCTCATATCACTATATAGAAGATGTATAACTTATATCAGCTGTATATATGTAATTATATACAGGAGAGGCCCAGGTTATACCAGCATGCTCCATATCACTATATACAGGAGATCTATAACTTATACCGACTATACATATATACTGTGCCTTGCGAAAGAATTCGGCCCCCTTGAACTTTTCAACCTTTTGTCACATTTCAGGCTTATAAAGATATAAAATTTAATTTTTTTTCTGAAGAATCAACAACAAGTGAGACACAATTCTGAAGCGGAACGAAATTTATTGGATATTTTAAACTTTTGTAAAAAAACACAAAACTGAAAAGTGGGGTGTGCAATATTATTCGGCCCCTTAAGTTACTACTTTGCAGCGCCACCTTTTTCCTGCGATTACAGCTGCAAGTCACTTGTGGGATGTCTCTATCTGTTTTGCACATCGAGAGAGTGAAATTCTTGCCCATTCTTCCTTGGCGCACAGCTGGAGCTCAGGGAGGTTGGATGGAGAGCGTTTGTGAACAGCTGGAGCTCAGTGAGGTTGGATGGAGAGCGTTTGTGAACAGCTGGAGCTCAGTGAGGTTAGATGGAGAGCGTTTGTGATCAGCTGGAGCTCAGTGAGGTTGGATGGAGAGCGTTTGTGAACAGCTGGAGCTCAGTGAGGTTGGATGGAGAGCGTTTGTGAACAGCTGGAGCTCAGTGAGGTTGGTTGGAGAGCGTTGGTGAGTGAGGTTGGATGGAGAGCGTTTTGTGAACAGCTGGAGCTCAGTGAGGTTGGATGGAGAGCGTTTGTGAGCAGCTGGAGCTCAGTGAGGTTGGATGGAGAGCGTTTGTGAGCAGCTGGAGCTCAGTGAGGTTGGATGGAGAGCGTTTGTAAACAGCTGGAGCTCAGTGAGGTTGGACGGAGAGCGTTTGTGAACAGCTGGAGCTCAGTGAGGTGTTGGATGGAGAGCGGTTTGTGAACAGCTCGAGCTCAGTGAGGTTGGATGGAGAGCGTTTGTGAACAGCAGTTTTCAGCTCTTTCCACAGATTCGATTGGATTCAGGTCTGGACTGTGACTTGGCCATTCTAACACCTGGAGACGTTTATTTGTGAACCTTCCATTGTAGATTTTGCTTTATGTTTGGGATCATTGTCTTGTTGGAAGATAAATCTCAGTCCCAGTCTCAGGTCTTTTGCAGACTCTAACAGGTTTTCTTCCAGAATGGTCCTGTATTTGGCTCCATCCATCTTCCCATCAATTTTTTATTTTAATTGACAATTTTTATTGATTTTTCAATTATTATAACAAAACAAGTAAAACAACGGTGTAAATTGGCACCTGAGAAATATAGTGCACGTATAAGGCATGTGTGAATCAGGCATTGAACATATGCAATCAAACCTAAACAGAAGTAACATTGAGGCTGCGAATTAGACAAGGCTTACATGGTTACTCATTAAGCCATAGATCAAAGACTTCCAGCCTCATCAAAAAGAAACAGCATAAAACATATAGACGCAGGACATGAGACAAAAGGGGTAAGGTGTAGTGGGGGAGGGGGGGGGGTGGAAGAGAAGAAGGGAGGTTCTGGTCAAGATGGTCCAACAAGCTGGTGCATGTCCCATGCGGACCAAATTTTATCAAAAGAATCCAATTTGTCATGGAGCAGGGCAGTTAGAAACTCCATTCGCCGCGTTTCTGTGAGCCTCTGACAGAGATCCCCTCTACTTGGTGGCGTGGTCTGCCTCCATCTACCTGAAATTAGGCACCTGGCTCCTGTGAGGATATGTAACATAAGTTTGGAATCCTGTTTAGATAGACCCTTGACCGGCCCACTCAGTAAATAGGTGAGAGGGTCCAATGGGATCCTTCCCATCAATTTTAACCATCTTCCCTGTCCCTGATGAAGAAAAGCCCAAACCATGATGCTGCCCCCACCATGCGTGACAGTGGGGATCTTGTGTTCAGGGTGATGAGCTGTGTTGCTTTTACGCCAAACATATCGTTTTGCATTGTGGCCAAAAAGTTCGATTTTGGTTTCATCCGACCAGAGCACCTTCTTCCACATGTTTGTGTGCACATATATAATTATATACAGGAGATCTGCAGGTTATAGCAGCATGCTCCATATCACTGTATACAGGAGAGGTATCACTTATACCACTGTACACTGTTCCAGAAGATACACGGGTTATCGCAAGATCCATATCACTATACAGTAGAAGATGTAAGGTGTTTATTATCTACACATTTATAATTATACACAGAAGAACACAGTGTGAGAAAGTGAAATTTATACAGTTTTGAGAAGAGAATTCAGGTTCTTTTAGCTGAAGTTCAGGAATAAATCGGTTACATAAAAGCCCCTGTTACTGTAATGTGTGGGTTGTCAGCCGCAGCGTGAGACGCGTTCACCGCTCCAGTAGAGGAATGTGTCTATACTGCTGGAGGCAGACTGAACCCACAAACTTGGGAGGAGAAATTGAGGGGGGTGAGATACATAATAGACTATTCAAAAGAAAACCATGGGGGAAAGAACATGAAAATTAAAGTGGCCATGTTACTTTAAAGCTTTTGAAGAGACTTAATAACCCAGCTTCATAGAGGTGACCTCAATGCCACCACTGGAGCCGACAGTAGCAGGATCCTTATGTCAGAGGATAATACTAGACACCAGGGACTGAGGCACCAAACCACTAGACACCAGGGACTGGACACCAAACCACTGGACACCAGGGACAGGACACCAAACCACTGGACACCAGGGACTTTAGAAAACCAAAAACCCCTGGACAACCTACGAGGACACCAAACCACCGGACACCAGGGACCGGGACCCAAAACCCCCTGGGCAAAAGGGGCCTAGGCCCACCAAAAAACTGCACACCCCGGGACCCCAAGGGACCCAAAAACCCCGGACCCCCAGGGCTGAGGGCACCAAAAACCCCCGGGGCACCCGGGAAATGAGGCCCCATAAAAGGACCATAAAACAAAATCCGTGAACCCTGTACCCAGGGTCTGACGACCAATTTAATTTATTACAGTGCAAATTACATCTTGTGACCACAGGTGACGTTTTTCTGAGGTTTTTTGAATTTCCCTTTTGTTCTGCATCTGGTCCAGGCTGCCAGATGAATTCTCCTGGACACTCGTCCCCGCAATTTTTGGGCACAAAAATCTTAAAATTTCCCACTTTTCCATAACCTCCCCCCCCCCTGGGGGGGGCCCCCCCTCCCGAACAAACTTCCCAAGGTGGGAAAGTGGATACAGGGAGGGGCGTTTAAACCTTTTTTTCAAAAAGTGGGGGGGCCAATTTTTTACTCCCCATCCCCTATCTTCATCCCCTTCCCCCCCCCCCCATCCCAGTATCCCCGGGGTCGTTTTCTAAGGTCTTTAAAAATCGACTTTGGGGGCCTTAAAAACTGGCTTAACGACTGTTAGCGACTTCACACGCCCCCGTAAATTTTTGTGATTTCCCCCCGTGAAGTAAAAAAGGGGGCCCCCCGTAAGTTTATACTTTCCCCTTTTTTGGGGGGGGGGGGGGGTGGTTATATACTTTATAAATCTTTTTCCCGTAGGGAGGGCTGTAGTTTTAAAATGTCCCCCAGCCGGGATAAGGCAGTTTTTTGATCCCCCACAGGTAAAATGGGGGGGAGGGTTTTGGAAACCCCCATAGGTAAATAGGCCCGTTATTTATCCCCCTGCCCGGATATAAGGGAGGTTTTTGATTTCCCCCCCCCAAGGGATAAGGGGAGGGTTTTTGGGGGCCCCCCACAGGTATATGGGCAGGGATGGTCCCCCCCAGGGTTTTAAAAGGCCCGGTTTTTTGGGTCCCCGT
The DNA here is from genome assembly GCA_025379985.1 of Phyllomedusa bahiana. NCBI lineage: Eukaryota > Metazoa > Chordata > Amphibia > Anura > Hylidae > Phyllomedusa > Phyllomedusa bahiana. The sequence continues at coordinate 19,744 of JAODAL010057338.1, forward strand.
AGGATTAGGGGAAAAAGGTCCCCCCCAGGTTAATAGGCAGGTTTGGGTTTCCCCCCGGAGGGATAAAGGCAGGGGTTTTGGCCCCCAGCAGGTATAAAGGACAGGTTTTTGGGGCCCCCACCCGTATACGGGAGGTTTTTTGGGGTCCCCCAGTAGGGTTATAAAGGCCAAATTTTGGTTTCCCCCCGCAGGGAATAGATAGCCCCATAGGGCCCACAGCACGTTATCTATAGGTGGGTTAAAGGGCCTTTACAGCACATATGTAGGTAGATTATACTCCTCCCTTTATTTTATATAAGTAGGGTAATAGTCCCCCCCCTGCACATAAACAGTAGATAAAGGGATCCCCCCCCCTGCCCCATAAAAAGTAATAATAGCCCCCCCCCCCCTGCACATAAAAACATAAATAATGCCCCCTCCCTGCACATAAAAAAAATAAATAAGAGGGCTTTTCCCGGGTTTTCCCCGGGGGCTGGCGTTTCGGGTTTTTAGTGGTTAAAAGCCCTCCGCCACCCCCACCCAAACCCTCAAAATTTGCCGCTTTTTAACGGGGCTGACCCCGCTCCCGGGCCGAGAGGAGGCACTAAAACCCCCGGGGTTTAACGGGGGGCCGGGGGGGGGGATTTTTTTTGGGGGGTGGGGGGGGGGGGGGGAGATTTTCTTCTCCGTTGCGGCCCCAGAGCCCCCTCCTCCCACCCCCCGCACAACCAGGGGAACCTTAAAAATGGCATCCCGCGCGCCCCGAATCCGGGGAAGGGGGTGGGTGAACTGCTTCCCGACTCCCCGGACTTAACCCCACACCGGGCACTGACAACAACAGGTCCCCCCGCTAAAATTTTAAAGGGGCCCCGGGGCTTTGGGGGGTGGCTAACACATAGCCCCCCCGATCCCCCGTGACACGCTGGGTCCACACCCGCAACGCCCCCAACAAAAAACAGCAGGACATTCAGGGGTCAAGGGGCAAAGCATTAAGAACTGGAACCCGCGGGGCCGCAGCTTGGGGTCCCCGAAAATACCCCTTTACAGAACAAGCTTTCATTTACCACAAGATCCCCGCCCATTTTTATAAGAGAGAAAATTTGGACCTTGAGAATCGCTCCAGGAGGAGCAACTTTAAAGGGGTTTTGGGGCTCCCAGAACGGGTCAAACAGCCAGAACCCCCAAACTCTCTTTCAAACTGAGCTTTCCCCAAGCCCGGGCAAGAGAAGAGCGCCGGTTTGGAAAGAAGGGACACGCATCTGGCCCAGACATTGGGGACAGAAAGTCCCAAATAAACCCCAGAAGGGCGGCCCCGGGACTTTTTAAGGGGAAATATCCGGGCTTTTAACGACAAGGAAAATCTTACATGCTTTCCTAGCCAAAATCCCCGCTGCCCTCGAGGGCCCCAGAATCTTTCTTTTTAAGACTATATCCCCTGGGAAATCCCCTAAAAAAACGCCGGGCCTTTAAACAGACTCTGCACTATGCCCAGTCCCCTGGGGGATCCCCTTTTTAAAAACTTAAAAACCCGGGGAACCAGAATTCACCTTCCTAACAGAAGCCCCGATAAACCTAAAACCCCTTTCCCAAAAAACCCCGAACGTGCCCCTCCAAAACATCTTTGGGGCGAGATTATCCCTTTTGCGGGTCCCTATCTTCAAGGAAAAATCCAGAACCCCGACCTTGGGAAAAGCCCGGCCCCTCTTCTCAAGACCCTCTCCTCCCCAAAAAAAAGGAAAACTCCGGGTCCCCCGTATGCCCTTTCCCACCCCCCCGAGGCCAAATTCACTTGACTTCCTATCCCCCGGAACTGCTCACTACTATTCTTTTAAAGGGGGGGCGTGATAACCAAAAATGTGGGCCTTTTTTGCTCTTAAAACACCGCTAATCCAAACCCTTTTTTTAGGGAAGGTAGGGTGAACCTACTAATTTCCAAACGCTTTTAAAGGTTTTTAAATTTAGGGAAAAAGGGGTATATTTTAAAAAATTTGCAGCATCAAGGGCCCCCAGCTAGATTAAGCCCTTCTTTAAATGGGGGAGCTGCTTTGTTTGTTCTCCCCTTAGAAAGTTCTCCCTCAAATTGATTATTCACAAATTTCCCAAACCCACTGGAATTGGGAGGGGGATTTCCCCTTTTCTCTGGTGCGGGGGGCGGATATGGGAATCTAATCCTTAACCCTTTGTGGAGCGCCCGGGGGCGCCAGAAAAAGGTGAAGTCACACCAATAGAAGGGGAGTTTGAGTAGGGAATACCTTTTTGCGTGTTTTCCTTTTAAAGTTTTGATGTTTTATTTAATTTTTTATTCCTTTTGGTATCTTATCCGGGGTCCCGTCTGCCCACCGGGAAACCCCTTTAACCCTTTAAGTCCTTTCACGGGGTCCCCCCCCAAAGGCATATTCCCGCCAAAAATTTTCTTACCAACCCCCAGAATTATCTCGTAAGCGAAAGGGCTTCGCTCCCCAACAAGCAGTTTAAATCATTCGCCCCCTCAAAACGCGACCCCCCTTGTTTCTCCTCAGGAGAACATTTAAAAAGGGGAAATTTTTTTCCCATGGGGAAGCTTTTTGGGGGTCAAGGGTTTTTTGGTCCCCGCAGCGGAGTAAAACTGGGGTGTTAAAAATAATCCCCCAAAAATTTTCCTTTCACACTAAAACCCATGAGCGATGGGGGAAGGGAACTATCCCATTTGACTATAGATTGAAAAAACCACCCTCATCTTTCAATGTGATGGCCAATGCCCCGGCCCCCCTTTTTTTTTTCTGACTGACCCGCGCTTCAGACGATGCCACAACACCCCAAAATGATGGGGGGTGACAGAATCTAGTTTTTTGATGGACTCTAGAAGGGAAAAACCCCCAAACTCTCTCCAAAAACCCAGGAGACCTCTAGATCAGGGGACGACCCCCTTTAAAACCCCTTCCCTATCCGGACTGGGATGGATGGAGGAACCCAATCCGGAGGCAGGGATTTCCCCTTTTTTCTTTTCCCCCCCCCAATCCTGGCCAGATTGGTTAATTTTTT
>JAODAL010057339.1:0-22742 GCA_025379985.1 Phyllomedusa bahiana
AAGTTAAAAACCTCGCTTCCTCAGGGACATCTGAGGAAGCGAGGGTTTTAACTTGAGAAACGCTTAAAGTACATTTTTAATAAAAATTATTCCTTAGTAGTTTTTTATTCCATTTAGCCTTTTACACATTTCCTTTGTCCCCGAGAACTTTTTTTTGTTTGGATATCTGTTTTCCGGTGTTTCCCTTTGGGGCCCGTGTGACACAAGGCTGGGAATTTTGGAGCAGTCTCTACAAAAAAGAACCCACCCATGGAGGGACACAAAAGGGCCAAGCGTGCTGAAACCGTAATTTGTACAGCCCAAAAAGGGGAGCAATTGACCTCCACTTTTAATTTTTTGAGTGGTACTTACTTTAAAGATCTAGCTCGCTTTTTTTTTTTTTTTTTTTTTCCCGTTTATTGTGCACTTGGGACTTTTTTTTTTCCTGAGTACCTCGGGGAGAGAAATTTTTCTACAGTGCACATATTTTTTATCCATGTCAACGATAGAACCCATCTCACCCATACAACCCATTGGCCCATAGCAACCCTTTCTCAGCCCCCAAGCAACCCATCTCAGCCCATAGCAACCCATGTGTGCCCATAGCAAACCATGTGAGCACATAGCAACCCATCTCAGCCCTCAACCCATGTGAGCCCATAGCAAAAACATTTAGCCCATAGCAAACCCTTGAGCCCATAGCAACCATCTCACCCCCTAGAAACCCCGTGGCCCATCGCAACCATGGAGCCCCTACCAACCCTCTCCCCCTAGCAACCCATGTTGCTAAAAAGCAAAAATCATTGTGCCCTTAGCAACACATGTGTGCCCATAGCAACCCATGTGTGTCCATAGCAACCCATGTGAGCCCATAGCAACCCATGTCAGACAATAGCAACCCATGTGTGCCCATAGCAACCCATGTGTGCCCATAGCAACCCATGTGAGCCCATAGCAACCCATGTGTGCCCATAGCAACCCCTGTGTTCCCATAGCAACCCCTGTGTTCCCATAGCAACCCCTGTGTGCCCATAGCAACCCATGTGTGCCCATAGCAACCCATGTCCCCTACAAACCCCTATGTCCCATACAACCCCTCCACCATAGCACCCACTGGCCCATAGCAACCCATGTGTGCCCAAGCAAAACCCAGGGTGCCCATACAAACCCCTGTTAGCCCATACGACCCATCAAGCTCCTAGCAACCCATGTGTGCCCAAGCAACCCATTAAAACCCCTAGCGACCCCATCTAAGCTCCAAAAAACCCATTTACCCATAGCAACCCATTTTTGCCCATAGCAACCCACCAGCCCATAGCAACCCATGTTTGTCCATAGCAACCCTTGTGAGCCCAAAAACAAAACCCCCTATCGCCCATAGCAACCCATGTGTGCCCAAACAAACCCATTGGAGACCGAAACAACCCATTTGTCCCCAAACCCTCCCATGTTGCCCATACCAACCCATGTGAGCCCATAGCAAAACATCCATCCCCTAGCAACCCATGTGAACCCTCCAAATTTTGCCCCTAGCAACCATGTGAGCCCATAGCAACGCATGTGAGCCCATTGCAACTGATGTGTGCCCATAGCATATGATGTGAGTATATAGCAACCCATCTCAGCCCATAGCAACCCATCTCAGCCCATAGCAACCCATGTGTGCCCACAGCAACCCCAGTGTGCCCATAGCAACCCCTGTGTGCCCATAGCAACCCATCTCAGCCCATAGCAACCCATTTCAGCCAATAGCAAAACAGTAGCCAATAGCAAACCCAAATGAAACCCATAAACAACCCTCTTGGGCCCTAGCAACCCAAGTGAGCCTATATAACCCATCCACCCCAAAACAACCCAAAATTTCAAACCATAGCAACCCATCTCAGCCCATAGCAACACATGTGTGCCCATAGCAAACCATGTGAGCCCATAACAACCCATGTATGCCCATAGCAACCCATCTCAGCCCATAGCAACCCATGTGTGCCCATACCAACCCATGGTTTTCCCCTACCAACCCATCTCAGCGAATAGCAACCCCTGTGTGCCTTTGCAACCAATGTGAGCCCATAGCAACCAATGTGAGCCAAAAGCAACCCATTTGAGCCCATAGCAAAACATGTGTGCCCATAGCAACCCAGAGCAACCCATATGTGCCATCGCAGCCCATAGGGCCCAGGGAGGTTCTTACATAGAACTATGGGGGACAGCGGGGGGTTCTCACTATAGAGTCTATGGGGACAGCGGCTTCTTTCATAGAGTCAAGGAGACAGCGGGAGTTCTTCTAAGATCTATGGGAGACAGCAGGATTCTTACTAAGAGTCTATGGGAACACGGGGCTTCTTACTATAGAGTCTATGGGGGACAACAGGAAAGTTCTTACTATGAGTCTTTGGAACAGAGGGGGTTCTTATTATAGGCTAAGGCAGCGGGCGTTTTTTACTATTTAAAACTCATGGGGGGAAGCGGGACGTTTTTACTAAGAGCTATGGGAGACACGGGACGGTCTTTTCATAGAGTCTATGGAGAGAGCGGGACGATCTACTTGATCTATGGGAGACAGCAACTTTTTACTATAGAGTCTAGTGAGACAGGGGGGGACGTTTTTACTATAATCTATGATATGACACAGCAGGAACGTTCTTAACTATATATAGTTCTGATGGGAGATACAGCCTGACTCTTATATAGAGTCACTATGGGAGGACTGCGGACATCTCACTATAGAGTCTAGGAGGCAGCGGGATGTACTTACATTGGAGTCTAAGGAGACCAAGCGGGACGTACTTCCTATATACGATCCTATGCGGAGACAGCGGACGTTCTTCGTAATAGAGAGTCTATGGGACACACTCGGACGTTCTCACTATAGAGTCCCAATACCCGGTGCTACATTATAGTAAGCACAAAGGGCTAGGGGTCCCACCATGTAGACTCCACCAACCCCACTACATGTAGCCCACTCCCAGCTGGAAGCTTGATGTGAACACAATTGTTGCAGCTGTATTATGTAGACATGAGTACTGTATGGCAGTTTTAGCTATGACACTGTTATGGAGACTTGGACTGGTCCACAGGGAAGCTAGAGAGGCCTTTGGTGGGCCCCTGAGCTTGGCAGACCTGGAGTTGCTTTTTAACTACAAATTCATCCTTGGGAGAGAGAAAGAGGCAAGTTATAAGAGGTGTGTACAGTCACGCACACTAGGTGTAGGGTGGGCCATCAAAATCAACTCCACTGGTGGGCCTTAGGCACCCAAGTCTGACACCGATGTTACTTGGCCACCAATGTGGTACACAAGCTCCCAAAGTGAACTGTTTGGCAGGGGAATGGGGGCAGGGGATATGTATATCTACCTACCTACAAGGAGTCCCTCCGGGAGACCAGCGAGACGTTTCTTACAATAAGAGTCTATGGAGACATCGTAGACGTTCTCACTAAGAAGTTCTATGGGGAATCAGAGCGGCGACTTCTTACTAATAGATCTATGGAGACAGCGGGACGTTCTTACATAGTGTCTATGGAAAACAGCGGGACGTTCTAACTATAAATCTATGGGAGACAGCGGACGTTTTTACACTATAGAGTCTATGGGAGTCACAGCGGGACGTCCTCTACAATAGAGTCTATTGTGAGACGTGGGACGTTCTTACTAAGAGTCTATGGGAGATCTCTGCAGGACGTCTTACTATAGAAGTCACTGGGAGACCGCGCAATAGTAGGTTCTTACTATAGATCTATGGGAGACAGCGGGACTCATCTCTCTACTATAGAGTCTATGGATATACTCAATCCGGCAGGACGTTACTTACATAGAGTCAACTGGAGCCCGCAGGACGTTCTTTCATCTATAGAGTCATGGAGACAGCAGTAGGTTTCTGTACTATGAGTTTTATGAGACAGCCGGATGTTCATACTATAGTCCCATGGGAGACCGCAGGACTTCTTACTAAAGAGTCTCCTATGAGGAGACCGCCGGACGTTCTTACTAAAGAGTCCCTAAGGAACTCTACAGCGGGACGTTCTTACTATAGAGTCTGATGGGAAGACATCGGGAAGCTTCGATTACTAAAGAGTCTATAGGAGACAGCAGGATTTTCCTTACTATAGTGATAGACTATGGAGACAGCGGGACGTATCTTACTATATGGGTCTAAGGGAGACATAGCTGGACGCTTCTTACAATACTAGACGATCCTATGGGAGACAGCAGGAGTTTCTGTACTATAGAGTCTATGGGATACAGCTGGGACATTCATACCACATAGAGTCTAAGGCATACTCAGCGGGACGTTCTGACTATAGAGGTCTATGGAGATCAGCGGGACGTTCTCACTATAGAGTCTATGGGAGTACAGCGGGATGTTCATTACTAAAGAGTATCAATGGGATACAGCAGGAAGATTCTAACTATAGACAGTCTATGCGGAGACAGCTGGGACGTTCGTGTACTATAGACGTCTATGGAAGACCCAAAGCAGGAAGCTACTTACTAAGAGTCTATGGGAGTACAGACGGACCTTTCTTACCATAGATAGTCAAAGCGGGAGACAGCAGGACGTTCGTCATCTATAGAGTCTATGGAGACAGCGGGACGGTCTAACTATAGACAGTCTATGTAGCAGCGGGACGTTCTACTATAGAGCTGTGGGGAGACTCTATCTAGAAGCTGCTTACTAAATGATCTATGGGATAACAGCGGACATTCTTTCACCATAGGAGATCATGGGAGAACAGCAGGACGTGTCTCCACTATAGAGTCTGTGAGACAGCGGGAATTCTGTACTAAATCTATCTAAAGGGCCAGCAGGACGTTCACTTACTATAGAACTATGAGGAGACAGCTTGACGTTCTTCTACTAAGAATCTATCCGGGAGACAGCGGGTACGTTGCACACTATAGAGTCTATGGGATACAAGCGGGACGTTCTCACATAGAATCTTGGAGACCAGCGGACGTTCTCACTACTTAGATTCTATTGAGAACTCAGCTGGACGTTCTTACTCTATAGAGTCTATCTGGAGACAGCGGGACGTTCTTACTATATGAGTCCTATGGGGAGACAGCGGACGTTCTATACTATAGAGTCTATATGGGAGACAGCAAGGACGTTCTCACTATAAGTCTAATGGGAGACACAGGACGTTCTCACTATAGTAGTCTATGTGGAGACCAGCAGGATGTTCTTACTATAGATTCCTATGGGAGAACAGCGTGGACGCTCTACTATAGAGAGTCTATCTGGTTACAGCGGGACGTTCATTACAATAAAGTTCAATGGGGAGACAGCTGGGACGTTTCTTAACGATAGGTCTATGAGATCAGCAGTACTCGTTTCTCACCTATAGAGTCGTATGGAGACAGAAGAGGTTCTCACAATAGATAGGTCTAAGGAGAACAGCGGACGTTCTACTATAGAGTCTATGGAGAGAACAATAAGTTCTCTTCTACTATAGAGTCTAGGGAGAGAACAGGACGTTCTTACTACATAGAGTCAGTAGTACACGACGTTCATTACTTCATAGTGCTCTATATGGCTACAGCGGCTCGTTCTTACTATAGAATCTATGGGAAAAAAAAGACAGCAAGGTCGTTTCTTACTAATAATAGTCTTGGTAGACAGCGCGTGACTTATCTTACAATAGAGTACTTCATGGGGAGACCAGTCTAGGGACGTTCTTACTATACTAGTCTATGGGCAGACAGCGATACGTTCTCTTACAATAGAGACTATCAGATACAGCGGGACGTTCTTACTATAGGAGTCAATGGAGACAGCGAGACTTCTTACTATATAGTCTCTGGAGACACGTGACAATATGTTTGTTTTTAATGGTTCTTACTATAGAGATCTATGGACTACCAAGCGGGACTATTCCTAAAGAGTCTATGGAGACAGCGGACGTTCGACACTATAGAGTCTATGGAGACAGCGGGACGTTCTATACTATAGAAGTCTATGGAGTACAGCGGTCCGTCTTACTATAGATTTCTATTGGAGACAGCGAGGACGTTCTTACATATTTGAGTCTATGGTAGAACAGCGGACGTTCTACTATAGAGTCTAAGGGAGCTCAGGAGCGGCATCGTTCTTACTATAACAGTCCTTATGGTAGACATGCGGGTACAAGTTTCTACTATATATAGTCGATGGGAGACAGCGGGACGTTCTACTTCATAAGGTCTATGGGAGACTGCGGACGTTCTTACTATAGAGTTTAATGGTAGACGGCCAGATGTGTTTTACAAAATCTATGGAATAAAGACAGCGAGGACGTTCTCACAATAGAGTGTATGGGAGACAATCTGGGACTTCTCACTATAGAGTCCCCATGGGAGACAGCTGCGTTTTTCTTACTTAGAGTCAATGGAGACAGCGGACGTTCTTACACTATAGAGGTCAAAGGGACACAGTGTGATGACATCATTCATTATAGTGTCTATGATCTGACAGCGGACGTTCTTATCTAAATATATGTCTAATGGGAGACAAGCGGATGTCTCTCTCTCCTTAACTATACGAGACTATGGGAGACATGCGGGACTTCTCTCACTATACGAGTCTCTAGGGAGATCAGCGGTGAGACGTTTTCTACTATACGAGTCTATAGGGATTAACAGCAGGGCCGTTCTTACTAATAGAGTCAATGGAGACAGCAGGACGTTCTTACTATAGAGTCATATGGGAGACAGCGGGACGTTCTCACTATAGAAGTCATGGTAGACAGCGGACTTCTTACTACTCTAGAGTCTATGGTTAGACAGCAGCAAGTTTCTTACTAAAGAGTCCGTTATAGGAGACAGCGACTTCTACACTAAGAGTCTATGGGCGACAACAGGACGTTCTTACTATAGAGTCCTATGGTAGACAGCGGGACTTTCTTTCATTAGATTCTATGGGAGACAACCGGACGTTCTTACTTAAGAGTCTATGGGAGACAGCGACTTTCTTCAAGAGTCTATGGAAGATTAGCGGGACGTCTTACTATAGAGTCTATGGGAGACAGCGGGACCGTTCTTACTATAGATCTATGGAGACAGCGGGATGTCTCACTACAGTAGTCTATGGCAGACAGCAGGAGGTTCTTGACTATAGAGTTCTATGGGAGACAGCTGACTTATCTTTCTATAGAAGTTATGGGAGATACGGGACGTTCTTACTATAGAGTCTATGGGAGACGCGGACTGTTCTAACTATATATTCATATGGGGAGACAGCGGACGTTGTTCTAAGATTCATCATGGGGACAGTCGGGACGTTCTTTACTATAGAGTCTATGGAGACTGCAGGACGTTCTTAACTATATTAGTCCCTATGGGAGAGACAGCAGGTCACGTTCTTACTATAGAGTACTATGGAGACAGCGTACGTACTTACTATAGAGTCTATGTGGATATAGACAGCGGGACGATTCTTCTCTAATAGACTTATGGGAGACAGCGGGACGTTCTTACTATATGAGTCCTATGGGAGTCTAGTTGTTTCAGTCCGTTTTTTGAGCAGTGTAGTTTCTGTGCAGCGATGTAGACTGAGCAATGAGGATTTTTCTGAGCTGCACCATTGCGCATCTCCTCTATGGGAAAGGCGGACACCGTCAGCAAAGCTGTTATATCGACTCTGGAAGAACAAATCCTAATGTTTCCAAATGCACCAAGCGCTGCTCTACAGCAGGCGCCGGAGCTTTCAAGCTACCTGCTTATTACATGTTTCAATCAAAGGAGAGACACATTTACAGTACACAGATGACATAAGCGGTGTATACATCAAACACTCGACAACGCAGCCAGACTGAGATGTTTGACATCTATTGTAAAGATCAATCTGCATTGATCAGCATATTAGCGGAAATGTGCCATAGTCGTGCTTGATGTTCTTCCCATCACAACAGAAGCCTTGTTGTTTGGAAGCGTTGGGATATATTCTTTTTTACTTTGATGTTACAATTAAGATACCTCAATACCCCGTGCTACTTTTATAGTAAGCACAAAGGGCCAGGTGTCCCACCATGCAGACTCCACCAACCCCACTACATGTAGCCCACTCCCAGCTGGAAGCTTGATGTGAACACAATTGTTGCAGCTGTATTATGTAGACATGAGCACTTGTATGGATCATTTTAAGCTAATGACACTGATTATGGAGACATGGACTGTATCCACAGGGAAGCTATGAGACTAGGCTTTGGTGGGCCCCTGAGCTTGGCAGGCCTGGAGTTGCTTTTTAACTACAAATTCATCCTTGGGAGAGAGAAAGGGGCAAAAAGCAAGAGGCAAGTTATAAGAGGTATGTACAGTCACGCACAGTAGGTGTAGGGTGGGCCATCAAAATCAACTCCACTGGTGGGCCTTAGGCACCCAAGTCTGACACCGATGTTACTTGGCCACCAATGTGGTACACAAGCACCCAATCAGTGACACTGTTGGCAGGGTATCTCATGGGGCAGGGGATATGTATATCTACCTACCTACAGGGGGCCTCTATACCTAACTACATATCAGCAGGCTTTATACCAATCTACCTACCTACAGGGGGCCTTTCTACCTAACTTTTGAGGGACTATCTACCTACAGAGGACCTGTATACATACTTACAATGGGACCTACTTACAAGGGGCTTATATACCTACTTACCTACAATAGGCCTTTATACCTATCTATCTATTATGTGCATATATATCTACCTATCTACTGGTAGGCCTTTACACCAACCTAATGGGGGCCTAAAAAACTGTCTACCTACTGGAGGGTCTATATACTTACCTATCTTATGGGGGGGGGGGTTATATGCCTACCTACTGCAGTCCACTACTTATCTACCTACATAATTAGCGGTCATATTTCATCACCTACATAATTTTTGTACTTTGTTTTTTTTTTTAATTTGTTTTTTTTTTTTTTGTTATTCTTTTTTTTTTTGTTGTTTTTTTTGTTCTTGGGGACCTAAATACCTACTTTATCTTGAGACTACCATCTGGAAGGCCTATATACCTTTTTTCCTATTGAGGGACGTAGATTAACAAACTTAAATTGAGTGCAAATATTCTTAAGTATCTACCTAATGGGGGCTTATATACATACCTACCTACTTAATGGGGCATCATATAACTGTTATGGACACTCTTTTTTAGTGCCCAGTCAGCCCCTGGAACCACTCATTAAAAAATAATACTATATTTTCTTAGGAGCTTTACTATCTAGCTTTACTAGTTATGGCTTTACTTCCTACCCCCCTCCCCTTCGCGCTCCACTACAGTTAAAACTTAAAATTCTTTAGGAAGAGAAATCTATTTTAATATCAGAATAATCAGATTTATCATATTAACAAGGCTGATGACTTTGCAGTAATTTGCTGCTCTACTTCACCGGATTACTTGATGATTTATAAGGAATTCTTTGCATTCAATTGTTTATCAGGATGACATATCTACTATGAGCCTGCTCTGCAGTCCGGTCTCATTTACAACAATTTTTGGGTTTCAGTCCACTTGTTAAAATTTGTAAATTCAGGCATGAGAAATCCAATGACTACAAGGTGTCAGGAAGGGACAGATCCAGCCATGAATTAAATAGACACGGCGTGAGTCTTTATATGGTCTAGGTGGGTAGGATTATACAGCCTTGGTCACATCTGCTATTATTATATCTGTTTTGAGCTTCCATTATAGTAACAGACGGAAATCATTGGCTGTAATGAGGTTTCTATCACGGTGTTTGTCCTATGAACGTAAAAAAAAAGCATTGCATGGTGCGCTTTTTTATTCTTTAATTTTTGACCAAATCTAAAATGGAGCCTCAAAACGGAACACCTCCACTACAGAGTGAATGAAACCTCTGAAACTCATCCCTAGAAGCGCCGGTATGCGGCGTGAAATGCGCCAAGTGTGTTTTTAGTGTGTTTTTATGGTGTTAAGGTTACACTCTTTTACAACTTTTTAGTCAATAAAATAACCTTTATTTTTAAAGAGAACCTGTCACACTTAAAATTATGCCTCCCCATGCAGAGGGCAGCACAAGTTTAAGTGCAGACTCTGCTGTTCTCTCCAGCACGGTGTCCCTTATTCTATAAGATGCCTGCAGTTCTGAGAATTTAAAGGAACCAGACACATAGTCGTGCCCCCCATCTGCTGAGAGGCAGCACAAGCTAGTGTCAGGATCCTCTCAGTTTCCCAGCACTAAGTGCCCTTATCTTCGGTAAGATAGCAGCAGTTTAGGGAGCATTTACCCCTCAACTAGTCTTAATCATGAGCATGTTTAGCCCCGGCCCACCAAGACTAGCCCCCGCCCACTGACAGCTTATTCACATGACTTTCTCTACCTATTCAACAGTAATTGGTTTTGTCAGTTGACTATGTGGGCGGAGCTAGCCTCCGATTGGCACTGGTTTGAAAAAAAAAACTGACAACTCTGAAAGGACTCCATCGACATGACCTTCTGGCTGAAAGCTGCAGAATTTTGAGCATTAAATACACGAAAAACTACAGCATCATACTGAATAAGGGACTCACGCTGGAAACAGCAGCCTTACGCTATCCTATTGTTCTGTCCCACAAGCAGGTGGGCAAAACAAGAAGACAGTTCTCTTTAATACTCAGAAACTGCTGTCTCACTTACATAATTAAGGGACACAGCCTGGAAACATAAGGCTTGACACTGCTTGTTGCTGCCTCACAAGGTGGCAAAAAAACTATTTGTACAGGTCTCTCTTTAAACCAGGGGCTCTCAACTGCTTTCAAAATTACAACTGTCTTCCCAGCCATATATTGACAATCAAGCTATTGCTTGGGTAAATATTAAGTGAGTGTATTTTTATTTTTTTTTTTTCCCCCTTTGCTCTCAATCTCATTTAATTTTTTTTTTAGTGGACAATCCCTCTAATATAATTACATGCCAAGATTCCTGGGACAACAAAGCTTACACCTGATTGCCCTTCCACTCTTTTGTTGGGGAAAGCATGAAATGAGCCCACTTATGCCAAGTTCAACTAAACTCCATAACCTAAGGAGATATGGAGGTTCTATCCCTGTAGGTCAGGGGCCGACTTCTCTTTTATTGAGCAATAGACCTTGCAAATGAATTTTTTTCAATGGATGTTCATTTCAATGGGGGTTCTGGGTGCAGCCGAACGCAGAGAATTAGACAAGAAATTGAGCGGAGGTTCTCCGACCTATGGAAACCAGGTAAGTGTTTTCGCGAATGTGTTTTGCTATTGTCTTCTTTCAATGGGACTCTCAATCACGTTGTAACACTATCAATCTCATCTCAAAAATGACATAGTCTGTAGGGTCCAGTGTCAGAGTACTATGATAACTGTTTTGTTCAGAAATGTTTTCTAGTGTTGCAAATCAAAACGTTTATACAGGAGTAACATTGATTTTTTAACCTATATTGGAAAGTGAATGGTGCATCCATTTTGGTTTCTGTCCCCCTGGCTCACTCTCACAGGTAGTCATAAGGACGACTGAGGCAGCTTTGCAGGTTTAGGTTTTTTTTTATTACTTTTCTCTCTGAATAATGGATAGGTACGGATGACCCTAGTGAGAGGGCCATCGATTGGCTCGATTGAGAGGTAAAGATTAGGATAGGACTTGCTCCGTATTTGAGACCCAGCATCGGTTTAAAGTCTGGACAGCTTAAACCATTTTTTTCTGAATTCAATATTGCGTGACAATCGTGACTAGGTACTTCAAAGTTTTTTCATTGTATGATACTAGCATACATTGCTTCTTAGGGATTTCGTACGTAGTGTATTGCCCTATCTTATGCAGAAATTTGCCGCTGTGTGGCGGTCACTGTGTGGATGTAACATGTATATATTACCTGTGTGCGCGCCCGCAGCCCATGCCAGTTGGCAGCCCAGGTTCTTGACATTCTTTGATGTTCAGAAATGTTTATTGAGTGCAGAAACATACGTTTTATTAACTTTGGGGTGAAATCATTGATTTTAATTACCTATAATGGAAAAAGAGGGTGGCTTTATCTCTCATTTTTTTGAGGTTTTCTGTCCCCGTCCCACACTCACAGGCGTCATATGAAGGGCAGCTTTGTGCAGGTTGTGTTTATTTTTTTATTTATTTTCTCTCTGAATAATGGAGGTCGGTTGATACCCAGTTAGATGGCCTTGATTGGCCTCGAATGAGAGGAGTAAAGATAGGATAGGAATCTGCCCCTGATTTGAGACCCCTTGTCAGTTCGAAGGGAGCAGCTTAAACATGTTCTGATCATGATATGTGTAAGACCGGAGTCTCTCATTGGTCATACTGATGGTCACTGTGATAAATGTTGGTGTAAATATAACTAAAGTATAAGAACAAGCAGTGAGATTAAAGACAATGATCTAATTTGGAGAAATATTTTGATATAATTGTCTTTAGAGAACTGGGCTAAGAATCCTAATAATAGCGCAGAGATCTCTTATGCCTATCACCTGACTCTTCTCAGTTCCTCATGAAGGACATTCTAGTACATGTCCAGCCTCACCTGATGTAGACACTTGGTTGCTGTTATTACTCGTGATTGTCCAGTAGCTCAGGACCTACCCCCTGTCGCCCACCCACCATTCCCTGCGCTGGGCAACCTACCTGGGCTGTGTGTATGAATACAATCCTATAGGCCTCCTCTTCACAGCTGCGCTTATTTAGTCCGGCGCTTGTGATTTGGCGCCGTATCTCCCGCTGCTCGGATTTGGTCTCGCAGTACGGCGCCAATTTTCGTTCAGGTACCGTAAATTACTGAAACCACAGTTCAACATAGAGAACAGTGAATTCCCGTCCTCCTCCCCGTCTTCGCGAATCCGCCGCGAGGGAGAAAATGTGACATTCAGCATTATGTTACGGCGCGGTACGCACCGTAGAATTATGCATTGTCTATGGGCCGGCGGGCCGCGCCCGCCGGCCCCGCACCTGCATCCGCCCTTTATTCACGCCGGATTTCGCAGCGCAATGCCGGGCTCAGCAAACCCGACGTGAATAAGCCGTGTGAACGGGGCCTTAAAGTCAATAGGAACAATAGAAATAAGCCCCTTCAAATGGTGACAGCTGCCATTCAGCAGTTATTGCAGATCTATTAACCGCGAACATGCTAATACAAAATTTGACTCTTTTCTCTGAGCTTTGAACCTTGAGTACTGGTTTAATATTAGAACTATTAACAGGCTGTCCCCGGTTACAGAACAGGATGGGGACAGTTAGTTTGTTCTTAATAGGGATGTTTTGCTAACGAGCTCATTTTCATACCACCTGCAATCCAGTTCTTCACTCTCCGTGCTCAAAGGGGTAATTATCTTGTTTTGCAATTGCATATCATGAGTGACCAGCAGTGTACACTCACCCGCGCCTTTCCTCTCTCTAGCTCAAAAGAAAGGATCTGTTTATGTTAGGAACTGCAAGTACTACACTGTAGCTCAGAGGTAAACAATTTTTGCCTCCAGGCACAAGGGTCCTCGGATCAAATCCCTGCAAGAACAAAGACCTGTGTATAATTTTTCCTCTTTATCAATGTACAAGACCCTGATTGAGGTTTCTTTTTAATTATTGCACTGTTTGAACTAATTAACTAAGAGGACAGAGGAAACGGGAGTAGAATGAAAGCAGCTGCGGGGTTTAAACATTTAGTAGCTGCCCAGGAGAGGAAAGTGATGACTGACATGTGGACCAGGAACTAAAGAGACTCTCAGCCCTGGTCCGATCCCCTGGAGACGAGCGTAAACAATGGATCACTAAAGGAGCAGCCTAAAAACAAAAAACGGTCCAGAATTTTTAAATACTGATTAATGAATAAATGTTTATTATTTAATTTACAACTTCCACGTCAATTTTATACTTCATGGCAAAACCCCTTTAATTGAATTATGTATGTAAGTCCAGAACAGGTATATTTATTAAATGAAGAGCTCCAGCAAAAACGTTCTTTTTTAGTTTTGGATAAAGCAGGGAGGGTTATATACATTTGTTTTGTTGTCTGTGCCCTGTATAAGAAGATTTCACCTAAAATTTCCACCTCATGGTGCTGCTGTGGCATGCTGGACCTTGTCGTTCCACAGCTAATATCTGCTGTGGAACATGGAGCTACAAGTGCCAGCATGCCCCATAAGTCTCCGTTTGTAACCAGGGGAAAGATGTAAGTCGGAACGGTGTAAGTCGGGGACTGCCTGTACTAGTCATGTGATCCTGAAGACCATTACTTCCCAGCATCCTAAAGCCAAGCAAGGATGGTAAATAAGCCTTAGGAAAATAAGGGGCCTAAACTCACCCATGAGGGAGACACTCACCCGACATGACATGGGAGACAGGAAAGTTCACTTGTACAGTTAATGGGTATACCTAATAATGAGCAAATCTGGCTTCCAACAAGCTGCCCCTTATTTCACAGAACTGTAAATGCTTCTGACTCTCCCATGGACCCAATAACTATAGTAGAGGTTGCAAAAGGATCATGTTATTTCCAAATCCGTCAGTCCCTGATCATTTGCCTGCACAAAGCCAAGATATTTCTCATGACAGCCTGAGAGCCGAACCCATCCCTTCTTATAGAGGACCTTGCAGATACCACCCATCCCAAAGACTTGGGCTGTCAAATCCTTAGAAGGAGTGAAAAAACTTATCTGCCTGATTTGCTTAATTCTGTAGTTTTCCAACCTAAAGAAGAAATAGAAGATGCAGAGGATTGTCAAAATAAATTTTCCAAAATAAAAACCTTTACAGAACTTAAATCTGACGCGTTTCACGCCATGTAAGTGACGGCCCTTAGGCTTAGCTACAAATACGGGCCTTTGCTTACATGGCGTGAAACGCGTGAGATTTCGGTTCTGTAAAGGTTTTTTTTTTTATTTAGGAAAACACTGGACAGTCCTCTGCATCTTCTACTGCTACAGGGATCCCGGTGGTCCGGGCGATTCCTACAAAGGGTGAGCTGGTTTCAACCTTCTGTATATTTGTCTAAGTTTATCAAAAGTGAACTAAAAACACATCAAACCGATTTCTTCAAAAATGTAAAATGAATTTGTGAACTGGAGAAGCTCAGATGGTGGGACCGACCCGCTCATCAGCATAAATAGCAGCATAGTATTTTTTTGGGGGTGAGCTACACCCGTCTGCTGAGCCATTCAAAGAACACGGGAACATGAAAAAACTACAAGGCTCTTCTACATGAGGAGATCTCATCACAGCTGGATGCCTGATGCGGATGATAGGAAGTAAAATATTCATTGTTGGAAAGGTTAGCGATGAGATCAAAGCCATTGTCTCTCAAAGTCACCACCACAGAGGGAAATCCTCAGAAGGTCTTGTGATGACATCAGTGCAAGAGAGTGCAATGTGAGTGGAACTTCAATGTATACACTAGAGATGGCCGAATTTCTCAAAAATTCGGTTCGGTCAACATTCGCCGAATTCCGACAAAATTCGTTTTTCGTCCGAATTACTTCGGCACTAATCAAACGTTAAAAAACACTATTTCCAGGCTGCCCCAGACCTGCAGGTGCTGTAGAAACGGTTGTGCCAGCTTAAAATATGCAGAAGGGACTTGGTTTTGGTCTTCATACAATGTTTGTTTTTAGTAAGTACACGCAGATGACTGCCGCCGCTTTAGAAATCGCTTTCCACTCTAAAATTCCCTGGCACTTTAAGAGGGCAATACCTGACCAAAAAACTCAGCGGAATGTACCTGATAAAGTCATGCTATCGAAAGCTGGAAAAAACAAGCTGAGAGCTCAGGTGGCAACATTAGTGATTAGAGTGTGGAGGTAAACCGGCGGCAAGCCACAGCAGCAAGAGGTCCATGGCAGTTGGCTACAATGACATTTCTGGAGGCGCAAAACAGTATTAGCCCACCGAGTGGCACAATCACCCAGTGTGGAGGTCATGGCAGCAGCAGCAGGAGGTCAGGCAGTGGCACAATGACATTCTGGAGGCGGCAAAACAGTAAATTAGGCCCCAGAGTGGCACAATCAACGACAGTGTGGAGGTCACAGGAGGCAGCAGTAAGAGGTCAGACAGTGGCACAATGGCATTCTGACTGGAGGTGGCCCAAAACAGTATTAGGCCACAGAGTGGCACAATCACACAGTGTGGAAGGTCACGGCGGCAGCTAGTAGAGGTCAGGCAGTGGCACAATGACATTATGAGGAGAGGAGGCAAAACAGTATTAGGCCACAGAGTGGCACAAGGATACAGTGTGGAGGACACGGCGGCAGCAGTATTGGTCAGACAGTGGCACAATGACATTATGGAGGCGGAAAAACATATTAAAAAAAAAAGGGCACAGAGTTGGGCACAATCACACAGTGTGGAGTCACGGCGGCAGCAGTATAGGTCAGACAGTAGGCAACAATGCATTCTGGAGTGGCAAAACAAGTATTAGGCCACGAGAGTGCACAATGAATACAGTGTGGAGGTCACGGCGGCATCATTATGAGGTCAGACTGTGGCACATTGACAAATTCTGGAGGTGGCAAAAACAGGAGTAGGCCACAGTGTGGAGGGCACGGCAGCAGCCACGGCAGCAGCATGAGGTCAGACAGTGGCACAATGACACAGTGTGGAGGGCACGACAGGAGTCACAGCAGCAGCATGAGGTCAGAGATTGGCACAATGAACATTCTGCCAGTGGCAAAATAGTATTCGGCCAACAGAGCGGCACATGACTGAGAGCGTAGGTCCACGGCGGCAGCAGCATGATGTCGGCAGTGGCACAATGACAGAGAGGGAGTGTGATGAAGGAGCAACAGCAAAAGGGTCAGAGAGTGGCACAATGACATTCTGCAGGTGGTAAAATAGTATAGGCCACAAAGAAAAAAGCGGCACAATGACAGAGAGCGAGGTCAACGGGCGGCAGTCAGCCTGAGGTCAGCGAGGCACATGACAGAGAGTGGAGGTGATGACAGGAGCAACAGCATGAGGTCAGAGAGAGGCCCAAGGACATTCTGCGAGTGCAAAAATATATTAGGCCACAGAGCGCACAATGGACTGAGAGCGAGGTCACGCAGGCAGCAGCATGAATGTCAGCTGTGGCACAATGACAGAGAGTGAGTGATGACAGAGCAACAGCATGAGGTCAGAGAGTTGGCACAATGACATCTGCAGGTGGCAAAATAGTATAGCCACAGCGCGGCACAATGACTGAGAGCGGATCAACGGCGGCAGCAGCATAGGTCAGGCAGTGGCACATACAGAGAGTGGAAGGTGATGACAGGAGCAAACTGCAATGAGGTCAGAGAGAGGCACAATGACCATTCTGGAGGTGGCAAAACAAGTACCAGGCCCGCAGATGGCACAATGACACAGTGTGGATGACAACGCAACAGCAACAGCAGCAGCAGCATGAGCACATAGAGTGGCAAAATGGACATATTGTTGAGGGGGTGGCAATACCAAGGTCCCTGTATATGACGGTGGAGGCGATGGAGAAACTAAGCAGCAAGTGTGGCATCAGCGGTGGCGGCATCAGAATAGTGGCTGAGGCAGGTAGTTTGAAACCAGAACTGACGCCTAAGGCCATTGTGTTTGTGGAAATCCTGGCCGATCCAGCGCCTGTTTTACTTTGACAAAGTCAGTCGTTCAACATTCCGTGGACAAGCGGTTTCTCTTGTGTAACGATGGCCCCCGACGCACTGAACACTCCGCTCTGATGCCACACTAACTGGCCGGGCTGGACCAGCTTCTCCACTGCAAACTCGGAAGTTGCGGCCACACATCCAGTTTGCTGTCCCCAGTAGATCCAGCCCGGATCTTCTAACGGGTGGCAGAGTGCTTCCAAGTAGGCCACAACCTGTTGTTTTCAGGGAATGCTCCATGTCCGCTGCTACGCTGCTGCTGCGACTGCCCTCCTCACTTAGGCGGGTGAAGAAGCTGCTCCATTAGTGACTCCAGACTTAGTTACTGCTGATGGAGCTTGGTACTGCTCCTACCCCCCCACCCTTCCCCCAAGCAGGGCCGCGGCAGTAATACTTAGCGCTGAGGAACCACCCCCGGTCAACCTGTCAGAGGAGGTACTATGCCCGCACATAGCAGCGGCCAACTGATTACGGAGGATTTCCCTATAGTATTTTAGTTTGTCTTTCCCTCTCAATAGCTGGGAAAAAGGCTCCCATTTTGGAGACCGTAGCGAGGGTCCATTGGTGGAGAGCCAGAAGTCATCCCTTCTGCGGATGGCTGACTATTCGCTGTCACTAGCCAGCAAATAAGCATGCTGCGGGACTCTGCACAAGTGACTCCGAGGGCTCCCTGCCTTCCATTCCACTGTAAACCTGCTACGGTGCTTGGAGTCATCTCCTGCCTCGTCTTCCTCATCTCCATCCTCCTCCTTCCAGCTGCTCCTGCTCCTCCTCTCATTGTCACCTGGGTAGAAAAATCCACTCATTTCACCGAGACAATGCTTCTGCTCCAAGTCCTCCTCCTCCTCCTCCTCCTCCATTTCAGTCCCCCACTCCGACACATGTGGCCACGAATTGTAGTCGCCTACATCACCGCCCCTGCCCAGACAGATTTTTCAGCATCTGTTACCAGTACATGAAGCAGTGGAAAGAACGTTATTTCATCCCGTAGTCCTGGCACTGACAAATAACTGCCTCACGAATGGCCTCAACAAACCGGCAGTGTCACGCATGAGCTGCCCACTGTCTGACATCAAACTTACACAGGGGAGTACTCCTGTCTGCCTGGATCATCAAAAGAAATCGTTTTAATGGCCTGTCTCTGTTCATACAGTCGGTCCATCATTGCAGGCTGGAATCCAGCGGGTGGAAACATCGCATATCACAGCGTGTTGGGGAGGCCGTTCTGCGCTGCAACTCGAGGAGGGTGTTCCTGGCTTTGTAGTACAATGGGATAAAGTGCATGCACAGTTTTCCTGGCCATTTCAGAATGTTTCTGAAGATCTTGAAGAGACTTCAGGAACCTTTTTTACAACCATATTGAACAACGTGCCGCCATGCCAGGGCGCATGGACTCATCCCCTCCTCGTGCAGCGCGGACTACCATGGTTTCCTCCCATTTGTCCCCGTCACCATGGTTCCGATTTGTCAGTTGGCGCGGAGAAAGCCACACATCAGATTCTGCTGCATGAACGCGGAGAGTTCCTCCCCTGTGTGACTTCGTTCGCCGGGCAAGCTAGGTGTAGAACTGCGTGACACACCGCTGTGGCCCTACACATTGGTAATGATGGAGCAGTACTTTTGTGGGAGGCTGAGATGGTGGTGGTGGTGGAGGAGGGAGGAGGCGGACAATTGCGCAGGAAGCAGGCACAGCAGTTTGACAAGTGGAGGAGAAAGCGCGTCTCCTGTCCAAGTTGGTTGGTGGTGCCTGGGCAGGAAGCACATTCACCCAGTGGTCCGTAAAGACATGTACTGGCCCGACCGTAGTTACAGCTCCAGACGTCCCGCTGCTGCCGTGTACCTTGGAACAAACCGATAAGCTCAAGGACTGACCCACTTTCTGTTCTCCATATTTTATGAAGTGCTGGTACTGCCTTTTTGGGAAAAGAAATTACGGCTTTGGAACACTCCTCTCCGCTCGGCCAAGCCCATTAGTTCTCGAATGGTGCAGAGTCCACCATTTGGAAAGGGAGGGCCTGCAAGTACCAACAACTTGGACAGGAGCACGGTCACTGCTGCACCTTAGATGGTTGGACGCATACTGTTGTCTCTTTAACAATCGCCTCCCTCCGAACGATTGCTGGCGCCATGAGTACGGAGGAGCAGGAGCCATCTGACCGGGAGAGGATTCAAAGAGAAAGAGCTGCCTTCTGCAAGTGGTGGAGCCCTTGACTGGCTGAAATGGCATGCGTGGCCACTGGCCGCTGCTTGCTTGCTGCAGCGCAGGAAGTTGGGACCATCCACATCTGAGCCACGTTTCTCCAGGGCCACCGATGGTGACGCTGCATGTGTTGACGCAGGGCCGTTGTGCCATACGTTACTTCCCTGGCCCCTTCCCACTTTCTGCCCACCGATTCTGACTAAACCCATATTCGGCTCCTCCGGTGTCGTTAGCAAAGACTGCCACACAACCGCCGATAGCCTGATTTTACCGCCACAGCTCTGCACTGAGTGAACTACAACTGCCCCGCGCCACATTGCTGACCCCTGTGCCCTACTGCCTTGACCTGCGAAGCGGGTTTTCTACCCCGTGGCCGCTTGGCTCCTACGAAACTCACACTGCTGCTACCCTGCTGACTCACGGCCACACAACCCACTTGGCCTGGCTGCGCCGCTGCCCTGACCGCTAGCTGACGCCACTCTTCTCCTGACAGATGATGAACCCTTGCTTTCACCCCCGGCTCCCAAGTGCGGTCGGCTACATCATCATCTACATTTTGTTGTTTCAATGTCACTACTGTCCTCATCACCGATCTTGGTAAGCCGAGGCTACCACTCTCACCACTACCTCCCATCCACTCTCCACATCTATACTTTGCCGCCTACTGCAAGAAGCTGGGGGATATTTGGCCCCATTTCTTCGTGCCACGTAGCAGCTGAAAAAACTGCCCTCCTCAAATTGTCATCCTCCGCTATATATGGCGCTGAGCCCAGACCACATAGTAGATCCCCTGGCTGAGGGAACTGGATGGGACAGAGGCGGCTGAGGCATGTGAGGGCCGCTGACCCCGCTCCCGGCCATCGCCAACTAAGTGTTGTAGTCTGAGGTTCCCACGACCTTCTTGCTGGGGTTTGTCAAATGTCATCTGGGAGAAGAGATGACCTAAGTCAACCAAATCAAGAACCCTTGGGTTGCTGAACAACACACGGCCGCTAGATGAACAGCGCAGTTGTGCCTCACCGAGTGACCCTCTGCTGCGACTCCCTTGCGAGTGCTGCGACCTGGGCCCGTTTCAAAATGTTTGTGCCACTGCCGACTCAGCAGTTGCAGAGCCTGCCACCTCTCTTCTGACATACTGTTTGTTCTAAAATGTACAGACACTGTTTTGATGAAGCTATCTGATATGATAAATATACACCCTTGTTTTTGACTCCAAATGGAACCCAGTAACAAGCTGGGTAACCTTGGATATAAAATTCGCTCCACAAATGGCCAGGAAAAATTAACTTGTATGTGTCGTTTTACAAGCACTGTGTGTTTTACTAAATGTAAAAGCACAAACAGGCTTAATTAACCATTCGCCCTTTGTGAAATATCTACAAGAAAAATGTATGATAATTCGGTTTTGAAAAAAGACGGGTTTAATTTGTCAGCCACAGCACAAAACAACCGCTTAATTAACCCCTGGATGTAAATTGCCATAGAATTGAGCCACCACAAACTAGAGCTTTTTGCGTGTTACAATTGCGTGTTTTCCTATAACGCCACACAACAAGAGAAACAGTTGTAATTTTTGCCTTTGCTTGTGAATTAGGCTACCAAAAAAAAAAATATATATATTCTGTGCGTTGAAAAAGACTGTTTATTTTGTCAGCACACCAGCGAAAACAACGCTTATTAACCCCTGGATGTAAATTGCGCCAAAAAAATTGAGCCCGCACAAACAGTACGTGTTACAATTGCGTGTTTCTACGCCACCAACAAGAATAAGTTGTAATTTCCTTTGCTTGTGAATTAGGCTACCAAAAAAAAAAATATATATTTTGCGATGAAAAAGGACGTTTATTTTTGTCCAGCACACCAGTAAAACCAAAGCTTAATTAACACCACTGGATGTAAATGCGCAAAGAATTGAGCCGCACAAACTAGTATCGTTGTTTTACAATTGCGTGTTTTCTAAATCTTTCTCTACTCCCACAAAACAAGAGATACAGTTGTAATTTGCCCTTAGCTTTGTGAATTTAAGGCTACCAAAAAAAAAAATATATATTTGGCGTTTGAAAAAGAGAATGTTTTATTTTTGTCATCACACACAGTAAAACAACGCTTTAATTAACCCCGGATGTAAATTTCGCCAAAGGAATTGAGCCGCACAAACTAGTAGCGGTTACAATTGCGTGTTTTCTACGCCACAACAACAAGAGAACAGTTTGTAATTTGCCTTTGCTTGTGAAATTAGCTACCAAAAAAAAAAATATATATTTGGCGTTGAAAAAGAACGGTTTATTTTTGTCAGCAACACCAGTAAAACAACGCTTAAATAACCCCAGGATGTAAATTGGCAGCCAAAGAATTGAGCCGCACAAAACTAGTAGCGGGTTACAATTGCGAGTTTTTCTACGCCACACAACAAGAGATACAGTTGTAATTTGCCTTGCTTGTGAATTAGGCTACCAGAAAAAAAGAAATATATTTTGGGGCCGTTGAAAAAGACGGTTTTATTTTTGTCAGCACACCAGTAAAACAAACGCTTAATTAACCCCTGGAAGTTTAAATCGGCCAAAGAAATTGAGCGCACAAAACTAGAGCGTGTTACAATTGCGTGTTATTCTAACGCCACACCTCCACCAAAACAAGAGATACAGTTTGTAATTTGCCTTTGCTTGTGAATTATTTAGGCTACCAAAAAAAAATAATATATATTTGCGTTGAAAAGACGGTTTATTTTTGTCAGCACACCAGTAAAACAACGCTAATTAACCCCTGGATTGTAAATTGCGCCAAAGAATTGAGCCGCACAAACTAGTACGTGTTACAATTTGCGTGTTTTTCCCTACGCCACACAACTAGAGATACAGTTGTAATTTGCCTTTGGTTGTGAATTAGCTACCAAAAAAAAATATATATATTTGGCGATTGAAAAAGACGGTTATTTTTGTCAGCCACACCAGCAAAAGCAACGCTTAATTAACCCCTGGAATGTAAATTGCGCCAAAGAATTGAGCCGCAACTAAAC
>JAODAL010057340.1:0-22742 GCA_025379985.1 Phyllomedusa bahiana
GCCAATCACTGTAGTTTATTTGTATCTTGATTTCAGTTGAGACGTTCGTTTCTTTTTATGGCCCGGTTCCTTTCCCATAAAATTTATAATGGAGCGATTTGTCGTCCTAAATTGGGGCTGGGGGAAACCAAGCCCCCTAATTGAACCAATCACTCCCTTTCCTATGTGATTCAAAAATTGTAATATCTATCCCTGATTGGTTAACTTTTTCCCATAGACTAAACATGGCTTATCGTCCCCTGAACCCCTTTGGTGGTTCGCCACCAATGAGAAGTGCGGAATACATTTAAATGAACTCTTTCCCGGCAATTTTTTTAAATCACAATTCTGAGGGTAGGCCGGTTTGGGCGAGAAACGCATCGTTGGATTTTATGTACCTATTTTTTATTAGGGAAAAAACAAACCCTTTACAGGTTAAAAACCCCTCACTTTTGTCTGAAAGTCCCGTTATCAAGTTGTTCCTCATGAGCTCGGTCCAGTGTGAACCTCCAAAACTTATATACAAACAGAATTACAAGCCCTTTTAGCCCACCCCCAATGTTTTTATTAGGTTTTTAAGCTCTTTCATGGTTATTTTACTATGATTTAAAAAACCTTTTTTTTAAATACTTTGCGCCTTTTTTGGAGTTTTGAATGGGGGAGTGGGGCGGACCGCATTTTTTTTTTAGTTTCCCAGTGTTAAAGCCGCTGCCGCTTTCTTTTGTACTTCGGAGAAGAGTTACGGGCGTGACGGACCCAATGAGCCTGAAATGCTTATGAGAGTTGTCCCCTCTAGATTAGTCCCCAAACTCGTTCAGGTGAGTTTGCCACCTTTTACTGCCCTTTCCCCCAATTTTGTTAATTGGATATTCACATTTGGAGCACCCCTCTTTTTTTTACTTTTCTTTCTTGTACAGAGAGGCTAAGGTGGGGAAGTGCTGAAAAAAAAAAAATTTATGGTGTTTGTGTTAAAAATTTTGCAGGGACGAGTCGTGATTGGGAAGAATCATCTGGACAGGATGGGAAGAAAAGGGGAAAGTATAATTCCATTCACAGGCGACGCTCCGGTGAGTCCTTTAAACTGCATGAAGTCACTTAAGTGTTTTCAGAGCCTGTTACACGGGAAATAACCACTGTAAAAACCTGTATGGGGAAATATTGATTTTAAAATTAATATTTAGGTGTAGGCACAGTTTGGGGGTATCTCTCAGCTCTCTTGGATGCTAAATGGGAATACCCAACGTCCAGGAAAGCTGGGTGACGAAAAAAACCCCTAATTTGCTTTACCCAAATTTAAACACAGTTAGGTGGCGTAGGTGTGGCTTTTTCAAAGGAGGTGTGACTCACAAAAGAGGGGGCGTGGTCATGCAAATGTACATGTGGCCCTTAATGTCTTGAAAGTGGTCATTTCACTCTGCACAGCTGTTTTACAAATGGCCATTCAGAGTGCACAGCTGCACACTAACTTCATAGTTGCCAACCCTCCTGTTTTTGGCAGGTCACTCCCACTAATAGGGGCCGTGTCCCGCCCCCCCAGTTTCAGTTGTTCAACCTCCCGCAGCGAAAAAGCGGGCCCAGGTTATATGTTAAGGGGGGCATCGGGTAACGTTTCCTGACGCTCCCCCGAAAACCACCCTCCCCGCCGCGGGCCGGCACCCCTCTTAGTTATAGGAACCCACTTGAGAGCAGGGACCCGAGCCCCAAAATGGGAAGGGGGGGGGCTTTTAGCGGGACCCGCAAGTCTCCCCCTCCCTCCCAGTGAGAACAACAGCAAAAGGGAAGGGAATGTACACAGAGGAGATTGGGGGGCAGAGTGTGTGTGAGGGGGGTGGGTGTGTGCATGCTTCAGTGTGTTTGCAGGGGAGGAGTGTGGCAGAGTGTGTGTGGAGGGAGGGGGTGTGCATGATTCAGTGTGTGTGCAAGAAAGGGGTGTGCATGCTTCAGTGTGTGTACAGGAGAGGAGGTTCGGATGTGCAGCTTCTGTGTGTGCAGGGGAGGAGTTGGGGAGTGTGCATGCTTCAGTGTGGTTCGGGGGGAGGTGGTCAAGTGTTGTGTGGGGGGGAGGGTGTGGGATTTTTGCAGTGTGTGTGCAGGGGGGAGTGTGGGTCTTCAGTTTGTGTGGAGGGGAGGGGTGTGCATGCTTTTAGTGTGTGAGGGGGGGGGTTTTTCATGCTTAGGGGTTTGAGGGGGGGGGGTGTGGGATGCTTCAGTTTTGGTGGTTTCGGGGAGGGGGGTGCTTGCTTCAGTGTGTGCAGGGGAGGGGTGTGCATGCTTCAGTGTGTGTACAGAGAGGGGTGTGTATGCTTCAGGTGTGTGAAAGGAGGGGTGTGCATGTTCAGTGTGGTGCAGGGGAGGGGTGTGGGGATATACATGCCAAGTCTCCCGTTTTTTGGGGTTTGGGGGGGTCCCCCTATTTTTGGGTCCCCCCCCCCCGCCCTCCCGGGGGAGTTGGGGTTTTTTCTCCCGCCGAGCAGGCGGGGGGGGGGGGTTTCCCTTTTTAAAGGCCGCCGGCGCCGGAGTAGCGCTGGGGTGCACTTTCTCCGGCGCCCCCAGTCCTTCCACGGGCGGGGAAGCGGGCGCAGGGTCCGCTCACCCCCCCCCCGGGTCTCACTGTGCGGGGGGGAGGCAGAGGATGGGTCCCTCCTCCCCCCTCCCCTGTATGTCCCGGCGTTGTGTGCGCGGTACACACAGATCAGCGGCGCAGGGGGAAAAGAGCGCGGCTGCTCTCATTCCCCCTGCGTTCTTTAGGGATTGGGGGCCCGGCCTGGTCGGTAGTGGGTTTATTATTTTATTTTTTTTAAATACATGGGGGGGCTTTGCCCGGGTACAATGGGGGGGGGGGGTTACCTGGTGGCTACAATGGGGGCAACTACCCGGTGGTTTTCAATGGGGGCAATACTGGCTGGCACAATGGGGGGAACTACCCTTTCTGGCTACAATGGGGGCAACTACCGGCTGGTATAAAGGGGGCAACTCCTGACTGGCACTAAAAGGGGGGAAACTCTGGTTATAAAGGGGGGACACCTACCTGGGTGGCTACTAAAGGGGGGGCTACCTACCTGATACTAAAGGGGGCACTACCTACCTGACTACTAAAGGGGGGCAACTACTCTGACTACTAAAGGGGCAACTACTGACTATTAAAGGGGGCACTACTGGTACAAAGGGGGCAACTACTGGCTAACAAAGGAGGGCATCTACCTAGTCGGAGGGGGGCATTTTACCTTGCTACAAGGGGGCATCTACCTGCCTGTAAGGGGCACTACCTGGTTATGGGGGGCTACTACCTGGCTATAAGGGCTCTACCTGGCTTTCTTCCAAAGCCATTATGTAGTTAGGCGGAGTGGGTGTGGCTTTTTGAAGGGGCCCTGGCACACAAAAAAGAAAGGGCGTGTCAATGCCAAATTTTTGTTCACGGCAGCTTTTGCGCCCCCGCCCTCTTTATTCTCCTGCTTTTCCATTTTCAAAAGTTGGCAACTATGGTGTGCATGCTTCAGTGTGTGTGGAGGGGAGGGGTGTGCATGCTTCAGTGTGTGTACCAGGGCGGGGTGTGCATGCTTCAGTGTGTGTGAGGGGCGGGGTGTGCATGCTTCAGTGTGTGTGTTTAGGGGAGGACAGTGGCAGAGTGTGTGTGAGGGGGAGGGAGTTGTGTGATGCTTCAGTGTGTGTGCAGTTGAGTAGTGTGGCGGAGTGTGCATGCTTCAGTGTGTGTGCCGGGGAGGACTGTGGCTGCGTGTGTGTGAGGGGAGGGATGTGCATGCTTCAGTGTGTGTGAGAGGATGGGTGTGCATGCTTCAGTGTGTGTGCAGGGGAGGACTGTGGCAGAGTGTGTGTGCGGGGGATGTGTGTGCTAGGGCTGTTTTTGTGCATGCGATGGGTGTGTTTGTGTATTTCATTGTGTGTGTGAGAGTTGTGTGTATTTCAGTGTGAGTGCGAGGTGTGTGTGTATTTCAGTGTGGGTGCGAGGTGTGTGTGTATTTCAGTGTGCGTGCGAGGGAGGTGGTTGATGTTTTTCCCGTTGTTTCGTGCGAGGGGTGTGTGTGTGTATTTCAGTGTGAGTGCGAGGGGTGTGTGTATTTCAGTGTGGGTGCGAGGTGTGTGTGTATTTCAGTGTGCGTGCGAGGGAGGTGTGTGTATTTCAGTGTGGGTGTGAGGAGTGTGTGTGTATTTCAGTGTGCGTGCGAGGGGGTGTGTGTATTTCCGTGCGTGTGAGAGGGGTGTGTGTTTTTCATTGTGCGTGCGAGGGGTGTGTGTATATTTCAGTGTGAGGGGTGTGTTTGTGTGTGCGAGGGGTGTGTGTGTATTTCAGTGTGAGTGAGAGGAGTGTGTGTGTATTTCAGTGTGGGTGCAAGGGGTGTGTGTATATTTCAGTGTAAGTGAGGGGTATGTTTGTGTGTGTGCAAGGGGGGTGTGTGTGTGTTTGAGTCTGTGGGGGAGGGGGTATGTGTGTGTTTTTGCAGGTTGTGTGTTTGGGGGGGGGTGTGTTTTTGAATGCCCCAAGGGGTTGGAGTTTCCCACTTTTCTTCTGTCCCTTGGGTCCTGTCTCCTGGCCCCTGCGGTCTGTCTTTTGGCGGTCTCAATGGGCAGGAGAAGGCCACAAGGGGTATAGAAGTTGCCCTCTGCTCCCTTTTCTCCCGCCCCCTGTGGTCTGTCTTTGGTTGCTGCAAGAGGGCAGGAGACAGGGCCGCAGGGAACAGACTCTTGGTGATTGCCTATGGCAAAAAGCCTATTCAGCATCCAGGAAAGTGGGGGGACAAATCCATCCCCAAATGGTGGCATCAAGTATTCCTATCATGGAAAGCTGGATGTTACCTGTGGGTGATGGGTGGTCACCCAGCTTTCCTGGATGCTGAATAGGGTACCCAGACTATATGTATGAGTGCAATGTTTGTTTATTTACAGGTTCCCATTTGGACTATGTCGGATTCTGTGGACTACGTCGGATCAACCTTGGATCTATTTTTTTTCCAAATAAAATGGTTAAAGAGGGCTGGTGTCAGGGAGTGTTTATTTAAATAAGTTTTTATCGTGCAATTTGTTTTTGTTTTTTTTTTCCATACAATTCGAGCGATAGTAGTGGAGGTATCTGACAGATGCCTCTTCATAACTATTGCTCGGGCTTGGTGTCAGCCAGTGGTGTTTCTTGTTGCCCAAGGCTGACACTAACCCAGTGTCACAATTACAACAGTACCCAACACACCAGGGGTACTGGGAAGAGCCGGTAACCGTCAGAAGTGGACACTCTAATGTGATGGTCTGCTTTTGGAGCAGCTGCAGGCTGGTATTTTTAGAATGGGAAGAGACCAGTAGCGATGGTTCTTCCCATTCTGACAGGAGCCTGACCCTGTTAACTCTTACCCTATACAAATACATATGGATCCCATCCCAACATGTTTAGATCCTCCAATATTGATCGCTTTTAGGGATGATAAAAGACTTAGAGAACATAGGAAAAAGATTCAGCTAGCATTATTTTACCTAGCTAAAAGATGACGCCTCGCAATGCTGGATATTTACTTCACGGTCATCCAGGTTAATCAGAAGATGTTGCATATTGTTTAGATCAAGCAAAAGAAACGAGGCGGGGTACAGGCATCTGAATCAAATAAGGGCCACATATAAGAAAAAATGTCTCACTGTGTACATTTCAGTGAAAACAACCAAAGTAAACAGAAACCCACCTGAGCAGCAGGCAGTGTGTTTGCTATACGTCCCTCACCCTGTAAGGGTGCTCCAGCAATGGCCGGACGATGAGACGCCGAGGGAGAGCGTGGAGTAAGGGATTAAGAAGCGCGCGATGCGGCGCCCGAGTGATGTCACGGGCAGTGCCCTCCGTGTAAAGCCTTAGCCGGGAGCAAGATGCATCCCTGGCAACCGTGGTGATGCGCAAAAAAGCCCCCGAAAATGAGAAAAATTTGGGCGTGTGCCAGCCCAAAAAGAGCTATAGTAAGTGGTGATGCCAAAAACATGTTCCAAAAAACTAAAAAAGGCGATATTTTGGCAGGGGATGAATGCAAAATTTGAAATTTTAAAAAGGTGAACAGAAAAAAAAAAGTAAATGAAAATTAAAGGGGAAAGTATGAAGGGCTTTACGCCCGTTTTTGGCGATACTGCGGGCTCCCCGGGCCCAAATCCCCTGTCGGAGCAGGGATGCGTGTTAGGTGCAGAGTTCGCCACTTTCAGCTGGCCCCGCATGAAAGGGGCGGGAAAATGGGTGCGGTGGGGCGCGGTGTAGGCGTTTGGGGCGGGGGGGCGCGGGCGCTCGAAAACCCGAGGATGTACAAAACGCGAGTCGGCGAGGGCAGTGCAGCGCTCGGCAGCTCCCCAAAAAGGGGGCCTGGTTTATTTTGGCCCCAAATGCTGGCCCCCAAAGGGGGGGGAAGTGAAAGCGGATCGGAACTGCGAGGGAGATAGAAGATCGGACCAGGGGAAAAATCTCGGCGCCTCCGTTGTCGCAGGGGTTGAATCCCAAAAAAAACACCCCTTTTTAAAAAGGGGGAAAACCGTGTCGAAAAAAGAGGGTGAAAAATCAAAAAATTAAAATAAAAAAAAAAAATCACTTTTTCCAAAAATCTAGAAGGGAATTTCAAGAAAATGGGGGTATTGGAAATTTTGGGGGAAATACAGTAATTAAAAAATTTTGAAAAACTATTTCATTGGTCGGCCTAAACCGGGCAAATCAGAAAAGGAGGGAAGTGAAAAAATTAAACCTTTGGGACACGTTGCCAATCGAATCAACGGCGGGGGAAGTTCAAAAATCAGTAAAAATGCAGAAAAAGAGCGATTGGTTGAGCTAGCGGGGTTGGCTAAACCACCCCAAAACAGAAAAAGGAGAGACAAAGACCCCTTTTAGCCTATGGAGAATTTTGAACCCCAAACA
Organism: Phyllomedusa bahiana; assembly: GCA_025379985.1. Classification (NCBI taxonomy): domain Eukaryota; kingdom Metazoa; phylum Chordata; class Amphibia; order Anura; family Hylidae; genus Phyllomedusa; species Phyllomedusa bahiana. The sequence continues at coordinate 6,860 of JAODAL010057340.1, forward strand.
AAATCCAAGGGGGACAGTTCAAAAAAAAGTTTAAAAAAGGGAGAAAAAAAGGGTGATTTTGGGTTAAAAGTGGGGGGGCTTGGCATCCAGCCAATCAAGTGCGACTAAATTTTTCCCCTTGTTTCTATGGAGAGAGGGCACACCCTTTAAAACTGGGGTTTACCCCCGGGGGCATGAAGATTAATAAAAAAAATCATTTTGAAATTAAATGTAAAACATTATAATAAAGGCTAAAAAATTCTGTAAAAATTTAAAAAATTTTTAAAAAAACCCCAACAACGCGTTTTTGCCCAGACCGGGGGTATAAAAAGGGAAATTGCAAAAAGAAGAAACGGGGAAAAAACAGTAATTTTCAAAATTTTTTTAATTTTCTGATTGGTTTGGGTTTAAACCAGCCAATCAGAATAGGAGTGACAGTGGCCCCTTATATCCTTGGAGGAGAATTGGGCCAATAAAAATAGGGCGAAAAGGGCCCATTTTAACCCCATGGAGAAAAATTGGCCAATCATATTTTTAAAGGGGGGGACAAATTTAAAATTCAATTTTAAAAAGCAAAAAACGAGCTATTGGGTTTAACGGCGGGGGCTTCCAGCTTAGCCAATAGAGCGCGAGGTTAAATTTTTTCATAGAGTTTCAAAGGGGAAAAAAAAATTCCGAACAAGCTCTGTGATTGGCTAAGTTAAAAGGAAAACGCCCTTATTTGGACCAATGGGAAGCGAAACGACGCTCCTATGGGTTTTTTTAAAGCAATCGAAATTAAAAATGTACATGGCCGAAATTTAAAATTAAAAAGACTTTCAGAAGTTTTCCCCATTGTATTAAAATGAATTTAAAAATATGGGGGTAAAAAAAAAAAAAAAAATTTTTTTTAAAAAAATTTAGGTTTTTTTTTCTTTTTTTTCGTTATCCCAAAGGTTTAATTGTAATTGGTGCAACGAAAAGAAAGGGGAAAAAACATTTATTTTTGCCAAAGTTTCCCCCACTGCGCCAAACCCCCACTGGCGGGCCCCCGAATTTAAATTTAAGGCAGATTTTTTCCCCGGGAAAACCTTTGAGGAAAAAGCGGCCCCGACCCGGGGAGATTCCCTAAAATCGCCCTATGTGTTAGGTTTAAAAATAAACAGGGGCCCGGGGGTCATATAAACCAGAACTAAAAAATTTTGGGTTTGGGGTGTGAAAAATTAAAAAAACAAAGAGTAAAAATTTTAAAAAAATGATTGAAATTTTTGAAAAAAAGAATTTGAAACACAGAAAATGTGTAAAGGGAAAAAAAATTATGCAGACATAATTATTTAATTTCAAAAAATTCAAGAAAAGCAAAGGGCCCGGGTTTTAACTGGAAAAAAACTACAGGGAAAACAACTTTAAATCCCAAATTTTTTATTCGTCCAGGGGGGTACAGTATTCAAAGTAAAATCCAGAAACATTCCCTCTGGAGTACCCCTTGATCCACCAAATTTTCCGTCTTAAACGAAGGGCGGAAAAAATCAATTCCAAAACCCCCGTAAGCAATTAATGTAAACCAAACCCTGTGCACATCGGGAAAATTGGCCCGGGCACAATTTTTCCCCTGGGGTGGCAAATGTCACCCAAATGTCAATAATCTCCAAAAAATTTTGGGGAAACCGCAAATAAAAAAGAGTGGCTTTTGACATAAAATTTTCTATTTTGCCCTTTGGCCAAAAAGTAAAATTTTACAGTTCTCTCCTGTTAAACACTAAAAAAAACGTAAATTTTATTAAAATCTAAATCTTAAACCCTATACCAAATATTTAAAAACCGATCCTACCCCCCATCATTTAACCCCTTTTTTCTTTTTTTTAAAAAAGGGGGAAAAATCCCTTTTTATTAACCAAAATTGGGGGAAAACCCCCCCTATAACGGGGGGCCTTATATCTATAGGAAAGTAATTGCTCCATAAGGGGTCCCAACCAACTTTGGGGAGTCGTCCCTAATCTCAAATACAAAACAAATAAGGCCCCCCTTTTACCCGGGAGCAAACAGGTGACCTTGTTGACAGAGGGAAGAGATCACAATTTTTAAAAGTCAAATCTTACCCCGCCCACATGTTTTCCGGGGCCCGCTAACCCGGCTTTATCAAGGCCCTTTGAGGGGAAAACATGTGGGTTTTGAGCTCAATTCCCTTTTTTATCATTTTGGTAAAACCCCCGTTCTGGGGCTCACCCAAATTTGCCCTCAGAGGGGAAACCCCATAAAACCCCCTTTCCCCTTCCGCGGCCACTTTATAACATATCCCCGCTGAAACTGCCAAACCCTCCCCTTTTATGAGGGCCAAAAAAACCCTTTAGTCCAAATTCGCCATCTCCAAATGGGCTTTTTCGGGCCCCCTTCTTACCGCTGCCTGGGGCCAATGCACTGCAACCCAAAAACACCCCAGCCCCTGATTGTGAAAGGGGCCTTTCCCTTCCCCTTCTCTCATATTATTGCAAAAAACGTGCCCCCACCCGGAATGAAAATAAAGAAGGGCTAAAGGGGTTTCAATTACACGCACATGCCATCTTTTTTCAATTCCCATAAGCCCCCTTTTTTTCAATTTTTAATAAGCATATTTATTGGGGAATTAAAAACTCCCCTGTACAATAGACCCCTTTTCATATTATCTTTCCCAAAAAAGCACTTCCCTTTTTTTTGTAATATGCTTTTTTTTCCAATAGAGCTGGGAGGGGCCCCCTTAAAAATTTTTTGTATTGTCCAAGGGCTATAAAATAAACCACTTCTCTTTTACATGTTAATTTATTTTTATTTTAAAATGCCCGTGGGGCCCCTATGGCTAGCCCCCCCTCCCCCCTCCCCCCCACATTTTTTACCCCCCCAATTCCCCAAATTTAAAAATTCTCCCCCCTATGGCTAAAAGCTAGCCAAAAAAATCCACCACGCTACAATGGGAGCGTGCAAAAACATGAGAGATTTCAAAAATTTCCCGAAACTTTAAAAGCCAAATTTATTAGTTGATTTCCCTTCGCACTAAATCAAACCCGCAAGCAGAAGCAATTTAAATCTTTTTCATTATGAGTTAAAAATACAAAAATAGTCCCTTGAAAAAGCAATTTCACTTTAACCCCCAAATTTTTTAAATAAAACCGTGGCCCCAAAGTGATGAAAATCTTTCATTTAAAAGGGCCCAGGGAAAAAAAGGGGAAAAAAAGTAGAGGGAAAGGAGGGAATAGGGGGGAGGGGGCGCAGGGAGTTTGGTGGGAGGGGGGAAAAAAAAAAAAAAAAATATAGGGAAATCTGAGCTTCCATATCCCTAATTTAACTGGGCTAAACCCATTGACCGTACTTAACACATAAAATCCCTGGGTTTTTTCAAAAAAAATCAGATGGGGAAACGCAAGAACAATAAATGCCAAAATGAAAAGCCTTCATTTTGGCCCCTTTTGGTTTCAATTTTATTGAGTCTGTGTATCCATTTGCCTCTTCCCGCAACAAAAAACCCCCCCAAATCCCCTTTTTTTTCCCCCAGCTTTTACACAAAATGCCCCCAAAAATTCAGGGACCTCTATTTCCCCTTATTTCTTCCAAAAAAGTGTCTTGCTAGGGGAGTGTCACCCAAAATTTTAATGTACTCAAATGTTTTTGAGATCCGACACCGGGGAAACCTTTTGTTTTTCCCCCAAAAAGAATTTTTTGGGGGGGGGTACAAATAGCCCCTTTAAAACAAACCCCCTGGTTTTACAGTTTATGAATTGGGCCCCTTTTTTCCAAAACTTCTCTTAACAATTGGGGGTTAAAAAATATTTTTGTTTTTTCCCTATAAAAAGGACAGAAAGAACAGGTTTCCCCAGGGATTTTGAACCCCACCACCGGGGACTTTCAACCCTTTTTTTTTTCCCCTCTCCCTCAAAAGACAAAGTACAAATTCATCCCTTAAAATTTCCTTTCCCCTTCTATAAGTGACACAGGGAATTTAAAAAATCACCCCCAGGGAATACTGGGGCTGCCCTTTAGAAAAGTGCCAAAGTCTTCTAAGTATATCCCCATTTTATTAAAACTATCTTTAAAGGGCCTTTACAACGAATTAAAAAATTTTTTCTTTCTTTTTTTTTTACTGATTAATAAATGCCTCTGTTTATGGTCAAAGCCCCATTAAAAAGCCCTTCCCAAAATTTTTTGGAAAAACCCCCTTTCCTGGGAAAAATTTCATTTTAAATTTTTACATTCTTCCCTTTAAAACCTCTAATGTTAACAAAATTTTTTTTCGAGCCCTAAGAAAATTTTTTGGGCCCATGGGGGGGCCCCCTTTTTTGGGAAGGGGATTTCAAACTAGAGGAAATTTTAACAAAAATTGGTGCCGTTTTTTCCGAAAAAATTTTTTGGTTTTGAATCTCTTTTTTTCCCTCCAAAAAATTTCAAAAATCCAAAAAATTAATTTTTTCCCCATTTTAAAATTTTTAAAAATGAATTTTTATTTCCCAATTTCTTTTTTCAAATTTAGTCTAATCAAAAACCCTGAATAAAAAATTTTACTGCAATCCCCAAAAAAAAAAAATATCAACCAAAAAAGCGCCCCCAAAATAAAATCCCATCTGTGAATATTTCCCAAAGGTGTTCAAAAAAACAATTGCATTCCCACTAACCCAAAATTTGATTAGGGAAAATTGGGGGCCAGACCAAATTCCCCTGGGTGCTTTTTTCTGGTGATAAAAGGGCCCTCAAACAAAAAAATAGTTTTTGTGTCAAAACAAAATCCCAAAAGCGTAAAAAAATCATTGGGTTTCCTTTAAAAATTTTTTACCCGTTTTCAAAAAAAAACCCTTTATTGCTTTCCCGGCCCCAAATTTATGTTTGTGGTTTTTGTATTGGGCTTCTTCTCTAAACTTGGGAAGGGAAGTTAAATTCACTCACCACTAATCGTTAATTTCAAACCCCCGTGTCCTTCGTATCTTTAAGATACGAAGGAAGGCCATGACAAAGGGGATCAAATAAAACGATTCCAAAAAAACTTTTGGGTCCTTTTTTGAAAATGTTTTTTACCTGAGGGCTATCGGTCTTCCCGGTATTGGCATTTCCTCTTTATGCACTTTTGGTAATGCATTTTTAAAGGTTCAATTTTTTTTGGGTTCACAATTTTTTGCAATTTAAATTTTTTCTCCTCATTTAAATTTAAATTTTTTTTCAATTCCCAAATCCAAAAAAACCTTTTCAATTCCCCTTTAGATAAATCATTTTGGGTTGGGGTTTTTTTGGAAGCCTCTCAAAATGTTTCGAAACACCAAATATTTTTTCTAAAACCCTCGCTCTAAAAGGGCACTTTTTTTTTAAGATTTAAAAATATTTCCCCCTTGTCACTGGGTTTTTTTTACTATCTCCCTGTTAGAATTTTATTTTGCAATAGCACTTTTTCCTCCCATTTTTAAAATTTTAAAAAAGAAGGTTTTTTTTCTGGTGCTTTTCTTTAAAGTCTTGCGTTACTTCTTCCACAAAAAAGTAACCAATAAAAAATATTTTGATTTGGGGTGTATTCCTAGATTTTTTGGGTTCAAATTTGTCAAAAGGTATATGTAGAATTATGGGGTCTCCTTCACCTTTAAACCCGGGGGGGAAATTTTTCAAGGGTTAAACCCCAAAGTTTTTTCCTCTAGTTTTCCCAAACGTTTTTTTTCATCATTACTTTTTATTTTTGAATTTATGAAAAACCCAAATTTCTAGCAAAAATTTATATCTTTTACCCCTACAAATTCATTAAATTTGGGCATGGGAGTGAACGGGAAGACCGTATGACAAAAACCTGTTTTTGATTTTCCCTTTAAACTTGAAGGATAAATTTAAACATTTTAGTGTTCCTCCTTTTTTTTTTTTGATGATTCCCCCTTTTCTCGTCCCTCAAGAGAATCCTTGGTGGTTCTTTAAAAAAAATGGAAAGCTTTTTCGCTGAGTTGAGTTTGCACTGTGTTCATAAATTTTCCCTTTTGCCCGGTGGGTAAATTTTTATTTCCATTTTTAAATTCCCTTGCCCGTGCTCCCCCCCCATGGGCCAAACCCCAAACCCCGGAGGAGAAAAGGACAATGTAGTTGATCCCCCTGATCCCTCCCGTTTTCATCTTGAGGATTCTGATCCCTTTCATGGGCCTGAGTAGAAGTTTTTTGTGCGTTTTTTTTATTTGGGCCCCAACCCCCTTTTTCTTTCTTGACCCCTTTCCCCCAACCAGTTTTCTTTCCCCGGGGTATAGCTTTTTAATAGGGAAACCCGTGGGGTTTTTTCTTCAGCAGAAGTCTTGAATCTGACAAAACTGAAAATAGTTACGTTTGTAGGGGAAAAACTACTATTTTTTCCAAAAAATAAACCTGATTTTTGTAAAAAACTTTTCCCTTCCCTCAGATATTTTTTTATGTTTCCTGTCCTTAAAATTTTTCTCTCAGGATTCTTTGTTTCGTTGTAATTTTTTGTTCTAATTAGGGAAATTTTGGGTGGGCCCCGAAAGTTATTAATCTCCAAATATTCCTGAAATTTGTTGTTCAAATTAATTTATTGGAAATGAAATTCTTTCATTTTCTGACAGATTTTCATCAATTTCAGAGGCTTTTTGTTAGAAATTTTTTTCCCCGGACCCTTGGGTAAAAAAGGGGTCTCTAAGTGTGTATTTGGTCTCAAGCTTAAACCATAAACCTTTTATACACAAATTTTTTGGGTTGAAAATTGGGCACGTTTCCCGGACGTAAATTTTGGGGTCCCCCGGACCAACCCCAAGCGAAGGTGTAAGCCCCGCCGGGAAGGGAAATTTAAGTAGGTCCCCGGGTTTTCCCCCAGAGCCCCGCAAAGCGGGATGGACTTGCTGCGGGGGAGGGCTTCCCGGTCGTCCCCCCGGGCGTGACTTGCTTGGGGGGTTTGGGAGCGAGGTATAGGGGGGCAGAATCGTCAGGAGGTCGTGTGGGGAAAAGGGAAAAAAGGTCAGGGGAGGCGGGAAGATTCGTGGGCGTGGAAGGCACAAGGTCGGGGAGGCGGCAAGAAGCGTGGTCGAGGAAAAAAAGCAAAGGTACGGTACAAGGTTATCAGGAACAAGGCCCTTTGAACGCTTTCTCTTTAGGCCCAATGGCCCAAAGACCGGGGGAACGAACCCCCGGAAGGGGGAGGCTTTTAAAAAAAGGGCAGTGACCGGCAATTTGCCAATTACCGGTACACTGGCCTTTAAATTCGCCAGTTTCCCGGGGGGGCGCGGGCCCTTTGTTGTCGGGGACGCGCGCGCCCGGGGGGGCCCGAGACTTTCAAAAAGGGGCGGGCCGGGGGGAAGTGGAGAGGGGCCGGGCCGGGCCCGGGGGAGCGCGGCCCCCCGCCCCCGCATGCGGGCCGGGGGGGGGTGCCCCTAGTGCGGAGATTGCGGGTTGCCGCGACCCCGGGGGCGGGGGTCGCGGGCCCAAAACCCTGACAAATTTTCCCCCCCCTTCGGGCCCCCCCCCTCCTTCTGGTCCCGGGGGAAACCCCTGAATTTTTTTCCCGATCCCGAAAATTTTTTTTTGGCTCCCCGGCCCTCTTCGGGGCCCCAAACCCCCCCCAGTAAATGAGAAAAAATCGCTTCCCTCTGACCTTTTTTTCATATCAAGAATTCCCTTTTCAGTAAAAACATCGGTGGGGTCGGCCCGGAGTGGGAGGGAGAAAGTACCCCAAAAGAAACGATTAAGGGGTGACCGGGGTTTTTTCAGGGGACATGGAAGGAGTTCGGGACCCTCATAGTGGGGGGAAAGGGGGAGTTGTATGCTACTGGGTTAATGCGCTTTTAGCACCTCGAATGGACCCCCGGAACGGGGACCCAGCTTAAAAGCTGGGAACCTTGAAACGTATATATTTTTGGCCCAAAAACCACAATTTGTCACCTGGGGGGAAAAAGGGGGGGCGGAGATTTTTCGCTTTTTTTGGCTTGAGCCTTGGTGCGGGGGGGGAGGCCCGGAGTAGCGAATTTGGGGAGTCTGTTTCCAGATAGCTGTCAGGGCCTGGACCAAACTTTCCACAGCAGGGGCCTCCCCAGGGGCGAAAGGGGGGGGGGGGCGGGCGGGGATGTGCCCCTTTTTAAAAATAAAAAAAAGGAGCGTCCAAAAACTTAGAGTCCAATGGTTATACGGGGAAAAATCGGCCCCGGGCAACAAGGGTGGACCCCCCATCCTGGGCGTGCGGAGACAAAAGGGGGCAGGTAGCAACCTTGGGGTTTGGGTTTTCTCTCTCTTTCCTGCCCCTTGGGGCTGGGGGTGGTAGGCCGAAGAAAAGTTTTTGGTTTTCATTTGTAGTTTGGGTTTCAGAGGGGGCGCCGAATCTTGGGAAAAAAAATTGAACGCCACGGTCGACACTATGGCTGGGGAACCCAAAGCAGCCGAAAAAATATGGCCGAAAAAATAGACCCGGCAAGGCGGGGCTGAGGGTAGGCCCGGAAAAGGGATTTAAAAAGGGGGGCATTTAGGGAAAATTTGTCGGGGGACCACCAGATCCGGGTGTTTTCCGCGGAAGGAGGGAGATCCGGGGATAAAAACCATGGCCACATGGGTTCCAAAGGGGAAAACTGGGTATGGTAAGGGCAAAGGGCGACCCGCCCGGTTTTGGGGGAGGGACTTGTTCAGGGAAAAGGAGCGAAAGGGTAAAGAAAACCGAACATCCTGGGTAGGCCGGCCCCAGTAGAAAGGGGGTGAGGAGCAGGACCTCTGTTTCTTGGGGGCCCGCCCCACGGGAGCAAAGACCCCTGACAAAAATCTTTTTCGAAAAGCTGGAGGACGTTTTGTTTTTTTTTTTTTTTTTTTCTTTCTTTTTTTTTTTTTTTTTTTTTTTTTTTTTTTTTTTTTTTTTTTTTTTTTTGTGGGGTGGTTTTTTTTTTTTTTTTTTTTTTTTTTCCGGGGGAAAGTGTTGAAAATCTAAAAAGGTGCGGCAGAGATGAGCCCTTTGGAGGGATAATGTGGGCCCTGGGTGGGGTCGTCCCCGTAACATCCGAAGACGGGAGGGGGGCGTCGGCCCTTTACATTTGCCCGGGGCGAAAAAAGAATGAGAAAATTTAAAAAAGGGGGAAGAAAGAGGGACAACGAGCCTGGCGGGTTTAAGCGTTGGGCAAATCTGGAGGTTAAAAAGCAGGTTTTTATGGTCGTAAAGTTTTGACAGGGTGGCGAGCTCCCTTCCCAAAAGATCCGCCCCTCCTCCCGAGCCGCTTGATGGCCAGCAAATTCCCCCGGGGGCCCATAGAGTAGTTCCCCTTTAGCCCTGGAAAAAATTTTTGAAAAGAACCCCCAAGTGGGGTTTTGCCTTTGGGCCCTTTTTGGGAGAGTATGGCCCCGGCCCCAACCCAGGAGGGGGTCGACCTCGGGGAAAAAATGGTTGTTCAGTATTTAGGGGGGGGGGAGAGCAGGGGCGGGGCGAAGGCCATTTTTAAATTAGAGAAAGGGTTTTCCCCTTTCCGCTGGTGGCCAGAAACTTAGGATTTTCGTTCTTCTTGGTTTAAAAACCCTATGGGAGAACCCCGCGAGGAAAAATTTTGGGATAAATTGCCTGTAAAAAGTTTGGCCCAACCCCCGGAATTTTTTGTATGGTCGGGGGACCCCCGGGGCGCGGCCACTGTAGGCGGAGGGCAACTTCGCGGGATCCATCTGTAGACCCTTGTCAGAAATGGGTGTAGCGAGGGGGGGGGGGGTAGGGTTGCTGATGGAAAAATGGCATTTCAAGTTTTTAAATAGGCGGGTTTGGCCCCTTTGACGTTGGGGGACCCCGGGCACTTGAACTGTGGGGTTCCCAAGGGCGGGGGAGAAAACCGAATGTCCCTTTAAGATTTCAAACCCATGTGTTTTCCCGTAGGTCCCGGAAGAAAGTCATTGAGAATTCCCTTGGGAAAACGGGCCCGGGAAATTTAGAAGGCCCGAAGGGAAAGACCTGGTACTCGAAGTCCCGGCGGGTGTTGAAAGGGTCTTCCCTTCGGTTTGCCCCCATTTCCGTATGAATTTTAAGGCCCCCCGCAGGTCCCCGTTTAGTTTAAAAATTTTTGGCACCTCGTAGGGCGGGTTTAAAGAGTTCCGTGATCAAGGGCAGGGGGGTAGCGGTTTTTTACCCTAATTTTTGTTGAGGCCACGATAGTTATGCAAGGAGGACCTTTCCGTCCCTTTTTTGCCACGAAGAAGAAAACCCCGGCCCCCGCTGGGGAGGAGGACTTGGGATAAACCCCCCTGGAGATTCTCCTTATAAAGGTGACATAGCCAAGGTCTCAGGTACCGACAGGGGGTCACCCCGCCACGTGGGGAGGGCGTCCCCCGGGGAGAGATCAACAGGGCAAAATCTTTAAAAAGGGCGTGGGGCGGCAAAAGTTCAGGCTTGCTTTGGAGAAGAGTCCCCGCAAAGGCTTGGGATGGTGCAGGAAGGCCCCTCAGAGGTTTGACCCACCCCGAAGAAGCGGAAAGCAACCGGGGGAGGTTTCCACCCCAAAAAGCGAGGGGGGGGCATTTTTTCCCTTTCACCCCCAAATTAAAGGGCTTCGCCCATGGCCCAAACGAGCAAAGGGGGTGGGCCCCCCCCCCCCCCCCCCCCCCCGACCCCCCCCCCCCCCCCCCCCCCCCCCCCTTGCGTCCCGGGAGAACAGGGAAAGGGCGGGGAAGGGGAAAGGGGGAGTTCGTTAAAAACGCAAGTCCTCCTTATGCAACACCCCATTGTAGGCCCAGGGCTCCCGTTCGGGAAAACCCAATTGGGTCCTTTAGGGTTTTCTCCCCTGGGCCCAGGGATGAGTAGGGGCTTCTCCCGGCGGATACGGGAGGTTATGTGGGGTTCCAGGGCAGGTCCAAGAAATTTCCGGCAGACCCGAGTCCAGGGAAAACAGTAGCCTTTAAAAAGGGCACCAGACACATGCCCAGATTTACGGGCATGGTAGGCGAGGAGGGGCTTGTTCACCTAGGGGCCCCTTCCCCGTTTTCCCAGGTGCGCCCCCTTTTCCCGGGGCTGAGGGGGCAGTGGGAGGATTGCGGGGGAAAAGGTTGCAAATGCCCCGTAACCCGGAAAAAAGATTCTCCCCGTCTTCTGGTCAGCTCAGTTGTAGAAGGTGGGCCCCATCCACCCCCATGCCTCTTTGGGGGGCGGGGGGCGGGGCAATGAGGCGGCCTTTGAAAAAACTGGGGCAGACGAGGAAAACGACGGGGGGCTAGCTTGCTGTTCCGCGGAGTTCCTCCTGGCGTTCCCGGAAAAAGGTGTCAAACCGAGTGGCCCGGGAGATAAGGTCATCAAGGAAGACGGGAGATCCCGGGGGGTTTGAGCATCCTTGATGCGGTGGAGAGGCCTTTTTTTAAGGTGGCAGAAAAACGCCCCTTCATTCCAGATAAAACCGGGGGGGCCAAAATGGGAAAAAATTCGGCTTTAAACGCCTAAGATGAGTCCCCTTGGGTGATTTAGAAGGGTTTCGGCAGACGGGGAAACCCGGGGTGGTTCCTCGAAAACCGCTCCGGAACTCGGTGAGGAATGAAGCCAGTTTTAAGCTGTGACCGGATCGTCCTGTCCCAGAGGGGGGTCAGCCCAGGCCAGGGCTTTCCCGGAGAGAAGGCTTAGCACGAACGCCACCTTGACGTTCGCTAGGAAATTGGTTGCCCATTAACTTCAATGTGCAGGGAGCATGGGTGATAAGCCCCTGCAGGCCTTGGAGTCCACCATCGAATTTGGTCGCATAGATAGACGGGCGTGGACCAGCGGTTGGAGCCGAACTGTGGGGGCCGCGGGAGCCACGGGAGCGGGTTGTTGCTGCTGAGCGGCCAGGGAGTGCTGCATCATGGCGAGAGATGGACCGAGTTGCTGGCTTGCCTGAGCGAGCTGTTGTGACTGCTGAGCCACAATGGCGGTGAGGTCAGCGTCAGACGGCTAAGGCACCTTGGCGGGATCCATGGCCGGATCTTACTGTCACGTACCGGAGTAGAAGTGGATCCACTGGACCAACAGCAAGCGTGGTGTAAGCCACGCCAGGGAACGGAATCTAAGTAGTCACGGTTTTCACCAGAGCCCGCCGCAAGCGGGATGGACTTGCTGCGGCGGGAGTTACCAGGTCGTCCCCCCTGACGTGACTTGCTTGCGGTGGCGCCGAGGTATAGCGTGGTGCAGGAACTCGTCAGGGCAGTCTCGTAGTCGGGGACAAGCAGAAGGTCGGGCGGTGGGAAGGCGGCACACATTCGTGGTCGTGGACAGGCACAAGGTCAGGGCAGGCGGGCATGAAGCGTGGTCGAGGAACGGAAGCTAAACGGTACTGGTAACACGGTATATTCGGGAACAATGGCTTAGAACGCTTTCTCTATAAGCAACAAATTTGGGACTAAAAAATCCGGCAAAGACCCCAAAGGAAAGGGGCAAGGGCTTAAAAAGGGCAAATGCCCCCGGGAAAAACCCCTTACCGGTACACTGGCCCTTTAAATCTGCAGTTCCGGCGCGCGGGGCCTTAGATGTTTGGGGAAGGGGGCGCGCCCGGGGCCTAGACTGCAACAGGGCGCGGCCCGGGGAAATAGGAGAGAGGGGCCCCCGGCCGGGTGAGCGCGCCCCAACCCCCCCACATTGGCCCCGGGGGGCGGGGTGCCCGGGTAGTGCGGAGAATTTTCGGGTTGGGGCCCCCGGGGCCCGGGGGCGGGGGTTTTTGGGGCCCCCCCCGTTACAAAAATATAAAGTTTCTCGGGCTGGGTCTTCCCAGCCCCCGAAATTTTTAGTTTTGTAATTTTAATTTTAAACCGGAAGGGTGTTAAGGGAGTTAGTCCCCATTCAATGGAATTGGGGGTTTTATTTTAAAAAAAAACTACATTAGCTTTCCCGTTAAAAAATTCCAAATTAAAATTTTTTTGACCAAAAAACCCTGCCCTTCCCTGATTCCCCACTTTAACATTCCTTTCACAAACCTTTTCACATAATCTCCAAAAAAATTTGGGAAACTCGCAAAGAGAAAAATGTAACTTTTATCACTATTTTACTATTTTTGCCATAGGCAAACTTAAACTCTATCAGTTTTTCCTCTGTTAAAAACAAAACGTACTTTTTAATTTATCTAACTCTTAACCCCTATTTCAAAACTATTTTAAAAAAATGATCTTTTAAAACCCCATCAAAAAAAACCCTTTTTTTCTTCTGAAAAGGGAATAACCCCCCTTTCAATTTTTCAAGTCTTTGGGGAAACCCCCCCTTCTAACAGGGGAGCCTTAAAATTTTCCAAAAGAAAAAAATACTAAAACTCCAGTTAAGGGGGCCCAAGGCCCCAAATAAATTGGGCCAGTCGTCCTAAAACTCCTAGGCCCCAAAACAAATAAAAGGGGGCCCCCTTTTGAAAAACCCGTAAACCCCAAACAAAGGGGGAAAACTTGTAAAACCCGAGGGAAGAGATCACAATTTTAAAAAGTCAAAATCTACCCGCGCCCGATTTTGTTTTTTGCCAGCTTTAACCCGGCTTTTTAAACAAAGGGTTAGAGGTTGGGTACAAAGTGGTCTTTAGCTATTCCTTTTATTTAAAATGTTAGGTAAACCCCCGTTCAGGGCTCCCCCAAAATTTGCCAAACAGAAATCCAAAATAAAACTCACTCCCCCTTTCCCCCACGCACACCCCCATAAAAAATATCCTTTCTGGGGGAAATGCCCATGGGCCCCATGAGCCCAAAAAACCTTTAAGGGCAAATTCCCCCCTCTCCATAAAGGGCTTCGCCCCTTCTTTCTGTACTGCCCCTGCCAATGCAAATGCACCAAAAAGGGCAACCCCAGCCCCTGGGCTTTGATGGGCCCCCCATCTAATTCCTCAAATTTTTGCAAAATGGGGTGCCTCACCTAGAATGAACTAAGCAGACAAGGTGTCACATTACACAGCACACTGCCATCTTTATCAATTCCCATAAGCCCCTTTTCCTTCAATATCTAATATGCATATTTATTGGAATCTAAACTCCACTGTACAATAGACCACTGTCATATTATCTTCCCATAAAGCACTTCTCCTATAAATGTAATATGCATATTCATTCCAATAGAGCTGCAGGCCCATTAAACTATATAGTATTGTCTAAGACTATATTCATAAACCACTTCTCTTTTACATGTAATATTCATATTTATTTTAATAATGCTGTGGGCTCTATGGCTAGCCCTCCCTCTCTCCCACGGTTTGACCCCACAACTTCCCCATTGAAGATTCTCTCCAACGGCTCACAGCTAGCCACTCAATCCACCACGCTACAATGGGAGCGTTCAAAAACATGAGAGCATGCAAGAACTCCAGTATCTTCAAATGCCATTGAAATCTATTTGCATCCGCTTCGCACTAAATCAGCGCCGCAAGCAGAAGCAATAATTCTATACATAGAGGGAGTACATACATGAATAGTCTCTTGCAAAAGCAATACACATTGCATCCTTAAATTTGGTAAATAGAAACCGTGGCCTCACGTGATGAATATCTGTCATTACAGGACCCAGGGAAAATGAGGAAAAATGTAGAGGCAAAGGGGGAGAGGAGAGGGGGAGGGGGAGGGGGCGCGAGGGTGATGGAAGGGAGGTTAAGAGTTAGATATAATAAAAGTTACGTTTTAGTGTTTAACAGAGAGAGAACTGATAGAGTTTAAGTTTGCCTATGGCAAAATAGTAAATATAGTGTCACCCAAGTGCTCACCTATTCTCCGACGTAGCTGCCTGGAAGTCTTGCCTATATACTCTAGGCCGCAAGCACACTTTATCATATATACAATATGTGTAATTTTACAATTGAAAAAGTGATTGATCTCAAAGCTTCTTTTGTTTTCCTTATCTGAGAACGTGGTGGTTTGGATCATGACAGAGCAGAATGAACAATCGCCACAACGAAAGGAGCCATTGGGCTTCCGTAGACAAGTTTCTTTTTTTGGGGAGACATAATGGCTCTGAATAAGAAGATCACGAAGGTTTTTGCCACGCCAGTATGTGACCAAAAGAGACCTTCAGACTGATATTTCATCAACAGAGACTGATCTCTCAGACTCTGAAAAAGAGACAAACCCTTCACATTCCAGATCCCAAGGACGCTCCCGGGGCTTTAGAGTTAGAAGGGGTGCAAATAACAACAGAGGCAATAATCCACGTTTTTTAGACCCCCACAATTCCTACCAACTAAGGGAACCCGTGAACACCCCGTCCTATCGAGTTTAAGAGACCCACAATTGACATCTGCTATACCTGATAAAGGTGACTAGAATACCCAGATCATCAATCTTTCAGGTCAGAATCTCTCTATACAAGAAATGCGACTCCTCACCAAAGGCCTGTTGTTTGTGCCCACTACTGGGTTTAGCTCTTTTAGATGGGTTAAAGACCTTCATATATTTGCGAGAAAATTACATTGGAAAAAATATTTCTCTTTTCAACAGAAAAGAGAAAGTGCAGATATTGGAATTCCCCCGGACATGTTAGAAGATGTCAGACTGTTGTTTGGTTTGTCTGAGATTCCTCAGAATGAATTGGGGAAAGGCCTCTTTACGGATTTAACCCCTTACCGCCGAAGCCAGATTTGGCCTCTCTGACAGAGCCCCATTTTTTTAATCTGTCATGTGTCACTTTATGTGAGAATAACTTTTTGACACTTTAACCTATCCATGTGATTCAGAGATTGTTTTCTCATAACACATTGTGCTTTAAGATAGTACGAATTTTTTGGGCCAAAAAATGCTTTGTTTATTGTGAAAAATATCAAATTATCGTGAAAATGTGAAAAAATTTACCAATTTCAAACTTCAAAAAATGTCTGCATGTAAGACAGATAATTATTCCACTGAAAATAGTTTATAACTAGCATCTACCATATGTCTGCTGTAGTTTGGCATAATGTTTTTTAAATGTATATTTTTTTTACGACATTAGGGGGCTTAAAAATTTAGTAGTAATTTTAAAAATTTTCAAGAAAATTTGCAATATAAATTTTTTAGGGCCCCAGTCCGTTTA
>JAODAL010057341.1:0-22741 GCA_025379985.1 Phyllomedusa bahiana
TCTCCCTCTATCAAAAAACCATTATCAAAGGGTCAGCTTCTTTCCTCTATCAATAACCCCCATATATCACAGAGCTGCTTCTCCCATCATAAAACTTATATACAGAGCTCAGCTTCTCCCCTCCATCATTTAAAAACCCCATATATCACAGAGCTCACTCCCTCCCTCTACATATAACCCAAAAAATTTTTACAGAGCTCAGCTTCTCTCCCCTCTATCAAAATAACCCATAAAAATAACAGGCCAGCTCCTTTCCCCCTTATCAATAACCCCAATTTTCACAGAGTAAACTCCCCTCCCTCTATCATAAAACCCAAATATCACGAGCTCAGCCCTCTCCCCTATCATTAAAACCCCTTTTACACAACTCAGCCCTCTCCTCTACCCTAAACCCTATTATCACAGACTCCTCCCCCTCCCTCTATCATAAACCTCCCCAAAGGGGTTTCTTCACAATCTTTAAAAGGACATTTTTCTTTTCCTTTGATCATCTCCATAAACTTAACGAGTAATTTGGGATTAAAAAATAAATTCACTTTCATCACTGATTGCATTTTTCAGAGCGGCAGGAATGTTCCTCAGTCTGCTGTGACGGTCGCATGTTAAATCAACCGGTGGAATTACTGATAAAAAAAAAAAAAAAAGCGTAAACTATATGAATGTGATAGCAATCTGCTCGCTTATAAACTGCACCAGAGATAATTAAATCAAGCGCGAGCATTACACCTTTCGAGAAGAAAACACTAAAGGAGAATTTTGGGAAGCTCGACCTGAATGTAAATGGTTTGTATAAATGACAAAGGTGCGCGCGGCGACTTAAGGAGCGCCGCTCCGATGTAAATTTCAGGCTTAATTATAATTTGATTTTTTGTACATTCTGTACAGTTTATTACTCATTTTGGGTAGATCTCATGCGGAACAGGGTGCGTTTTATCATTTGCTGCCTAAAAACCAGGCGCAGCGGAACGGCGGAACGGCGGAACGGCGCGGCTGTTAAAATGGAGGAGACCGAGGCGCGATGTAAATCCACGGAGGTCGGTCTGACAAATTAGAGTTTTGTTTTAGAAAAAATATACATAGAACCAGGGGGCGGGCCCCGAAATATATCCGGGGCTCGTGCCCCAAAAATGCCTGCTTCCCCCCCCAAAGTTTTTTCCCCCCCCGCCCTATACATATAGTACGCAGCGCCCCATTGTTTTTTCTCTTTGAGAACCAAGATGCGGCGCGGGACCTTTTTTTTAAATTCCGTGCTCCCCTCCCATGAAACCGCCGGCCCCTGCGCTGCAGGCATGAAAAAAGGGGAAGCACGTCCTCCTCTGAGCTGCTGACTTTCCTTTTTAAAGCGCCTGCGCGGGGGGCGGGGGGGAGAGCACCCAGGGAATCTCTCATGTGCGGCTGCTGTGGTTCCTTCCACTTACGCTCATCAGGACTCAGGGGTGCTTGGGGCTTCTTGGGGGAGAGGACGGGGGCTCAGTAACCCTGGCTCCGGGGCCTCCTCCTCTTAGTCAGCGAGTGCCCCCCGCAGAACAGCCGGCACTGTATAGGTCTTTAGCAGGGGCCAAAATGTTATAAGTTTTGGGGGACAGATCTGGGGGGCCTTATAAGAACGACGCAGCATAACGTCACTGAGTCTGTGGGGCACACTGAACCACAGAGCTACAGTCTAAAATTAATTAGCAGCATTTTAAAAATCTACCCACAGGGCTGATCCAATTTTAACCCTTTGACTGTCAGCTCTTGGGTCAGTGGACCCACAGAGTTTTCAGCTGAAAAGGGTTTTTAAAATTTTTGTTTTACTTTGGGGGGCCCTGTGCCCGGGTATATTACCCTGTGGGGGGGAGCCCTGTCCCCGGTATTACTTATCCAATACTGGTGGTACCCCCAACTACCTACTGGGGGGCCTTGTATCCACCACCCCACTGGGGGGATATATAACTGCCACCGGGGTTTTTTTATCATAGGAAAGCAGGTTTCGGGGAGGATGGAGCATAACCATGATTTCCCAAAAGGCCCCCATTTGTTTTGGGAGGTTTAAAAACCCATCGCCAACCTTTTCCCATTTTTGGGGGGGGGGTCCCGCAAAATTTGGGGGCCCCCCGCCCTCCCGGGGGGGTTGCATTCTCCCGCCGCCAGCACGGCGGGGGCTCTTTAAATGGCCGCGGGGCGAGTAGCCAGTGGGCCCTACTCTGGGGCCGCCGGGCCCCCTCCTACAGGCGGGGGAAGCGGCCGCTGCGTCCCTTACCTGCCCGGAGTCTCGCTGGCAGGGAGGGGCAGGAGGGGGTCGCTCCCTCCCCCCCTTTATGTACGGCCCGGTGTGTGCGCCGCACATACAGGCGCGGCGAGGGGAAATGACGCCCCTGCAGGGGGGTGACGGGGTGCCTCACTTCCCCCCGCGCCGCTGAGGGGATCGGTCGGGGGCGGGCCGTGCGCAGGGGCCTGGTGATGAGGGATTTTATTATTTTTTTTTTTATTTGCTATAGGGGGGGGGGCCCCCCCAATGGGGCCCCCGGAACAATGGGGCACTACCTGGCAAAAAAAATGGGGGTCCCCCCCTTCCTTTGGGAACAAGGGGGGACTCCTGGCAACAATGGGGGCTCTTCCTGGGAACAGAGGGGGCACTACCCGGAACAATGGGGGGACTACCCGGCAACAATGGGGGCTCTTCCGGGGAACAGAGGGGGCATACCTGGCAACAAGGGGGCCTTCCTTAAAAAGGGGGCAAACAAGGGGGGGACTACCTGGCAAAAATGGGGGCTCTGCCTGGCACAGAGGGGGCACTCCCGGCAACAGAGGGGACATCTACCCGGCAAAAAGGGGGGCACTACCTGGGAACAGAGGGGCAAATACCCTGAACAGAGGGGCACTACCTGGGAACAGAGGGGGATCTACCTGGGAACAATGGGGGCACTACCTGCAACAGAGGGGGGGATCTACCTGGAACAGAGGGGCATACCGGGGAACAATGGGGGGACACCTGGCAAACAATGGGGGCACCTACCTGGCAAAAAGGGGGGGCCCTACCTGGCACGGGGCACTACTTGAAAAGGGGGGCCCATCTCCTGCCTGTAAGGGCACTACCTGCTTTTTGGGGGGGTTAAACCTGGCTAAAGGGGGCATTAGGGGCTTTCTTCCAAAGCCGTTATGCGTTAGGTGGAGTGGGTGTGGCTTTTTAAAGGGGGTGGATAGGGGGGAAAGATGGGCTGTCCATGCAAATTTTGCCGCGGCCCCGCGCACCGCCGTCAAAAATTTCCCCTGCTTTTTCTTTTTAAAAGTTCCCAACTTTGAAAATAAAAATCAAACAGGTCGTATAAGGCCCCGAAGTGAGGCCCCAAAGGGGGAATCTCAAAAGGTAGAACTGGGTTTGGGGGGAAAAATTGAAATACTTGTTTTTTTTAAGTCTTTAACATAAAAAGCAAAATTGTATTAGCCCCCCTTTGTAGTAATATTATTGGGTCTTACTATTGTGGGTTTTTTTAGTAACAATTAATATGTTATTTTTCCATTAAAAAGGTGTGTATTAGTACTGTAGGACTATAAAATTTGGGGTATTACGTTTACTAGGTTTAGGGGGTTTTTTAAAAAATAAATTCCCCCCTTTACACTGCACTGCTGAGGGTGATGTAAAGGATCTTTAAACACGTGGAAAATAAACTGCCAGGAACATACGCTTTCTCTGTAAAAATACATAACACAGTTCACGATGTCCCGTAAAAAGTGCCGTGAACCCCGCCCTACTGAGCAAAACATGACATAGAGGGCCCGGGCCCTGGATGTTTTAGGACCCTAGCAACGCCCCTGCCTAGAATATAGAACATAAACCAAAAACACAAGAGTGTGTTCATGCACTGTATTTGTGGCCGTATGTTGGCACGTACGTGCGCTGCAAGTACGCCTGCAAATACGGTAATTCACAGCTCTCATTGAGCGCTAGGATAAGCGCTAGGATTCCCCGACGCGCAGTACGTCACTTCTTTAAGGCGAGTACACGTCAGGGAAAATGAAAGTAATAGGAGGCCGGGCTGTAGCGCTGGTGTAAGTACGTGCTGGCCAGGGTGTACTTTCAACAGCAGATGTATTGTGGTTCGCACAGGTATGTGCCGCAGTACGTCGTGAGAACTCATGTATGAAAACTTTCTAGGTCTAAGATGTTCTTTGTTGCCCATAGCAACCAATCACAGCTCATATCAACCAGTCAGAGCCCACAGCATCTAATCAGAGCTCATAGCAACCAATCAGAGCCCATAGCAACCAGAGCCCATAACAACCAGAGCACATAGCAACCAATCAGAGCTCACAGCAACCAGTCAGAGCCCATAACGACCAATCACAGCTCATAACAACCAGAGTCCATAACAACCAGAGCTCATAGCAACCAGAGTCCATAATAACCAGAGCTCATAGCAACCAATCAGAGCCCATAATGACCAATCAAACTCAAGCAACCAAACCCATACAACAGAGATCACAAAACCCAATCAAGCTCATTGAAATCAATCATATTGCACTATAAAAAATGAAAGCTGCGCTCTTTTGGTTCTAGGGGGGCTGTGATTGGTTGCATGGGGAACAAAAAAACATCTTACACAAACAGTTTCCTACAGGGGCCAAAGTTCCTCAAACTCAGCAAAAACCTCTTATGGCTATGTCCACAGGACGAGTATTGCAAGTCGGAATCCCCGAAAGTAAATTGCTCCCATTGACCTCGATAGAAAATACATGTTGTAGTTTATACAAGGCATATTTTGTCGGTCAGTTCTTAAGAGAAAAAAAAACTTAGGAGGGCATGTATGAAAACTGCCGAGGTCTAGGACTTTCTGTGTTGCTTATAGCAACCAATCAGAGCTCATAGCAGCCAATCAGCGCTCATAGCAACCAATCGGATCTCATAGCTACCATGCAGCACTCATAGCAACCAATCAGAGCTCATAGTAACCAATCACAGCTTCCCTTTCACTTTTCCAGAGCACTATAGTAATTTTTGGGTTAAAATCCTGATTGGTTGCTTTTTAAAAAGCTCTAATTGGGCGCTATGAACTCTATTGGGTTCTAAAGCCTAATTGGTTTTCTATGAGCTCTGGGTTTGGGTTGTTTTGGTTTCTATTGCTATGGGCTCTGATTGGGCGCTATGGGCTCTGATTTGGTTGCTATGAGCTCTGGTTCTAAAGGCTCAATTGGTTTTCTATGAGCGCTGGGGCATGGGCTCTGATTGGTCGCTATGGGCTCTAATTGGTCGCTATGGGCTCTGATTGGTTGCTATGGGCAATATAGAAAGCCTTAGACCTAGACAGTTTTCATCCATAAGGCCCATACTATTTACTATTGAGGTCTATAGGGATGGTTAAAGTACTCATGTAAAACACATCGAAAACGTATATTGTTTGGAACGTGTTCAAAACTCCATAGAAATGAATGGGACTCATTTTCTTACTGTAAATCTGTTGAAATCTGTTGGAAAAAAGAGACTTAAAATTCACATGAAATATTAGTTTCAACGGTAG
This sequence comes from Phyllomedusa bahiana, assembly GCA_025379985.1. Classification (NCBI taxonomy): domain Eukaryota; kingdom Metazoa; phylum Chordata; class Amphibia; order Anura; family Hylidae; genus Phyllomedusa; species Phyllomedusa bahiana. Next base: position 5,499 of record JAODAL010057341.1, read on the forward strand.
AATCTGAAATAGAAAATGTATTTTAAAGGGGGCTCCCCTTTTACCTTTACAAAAACGCCCAAAAAAATGGTAAAAAAAACGCAGTGCAAGAGGAGAATCGGCTGCGTGCGGGCACAATGCGGGCACAGTGTTTGCTGGTGGTTAAAAACCTGTAAATACTTTTTACCCGGGAATGTGTTTTGGGATAGTAGCTGTTTGCTTCTTTGCTGTGTTGGCCCCGTGCGTATTTGTAATATTTATTCAGTATTTTTTGGTTATTATTGTTTTTCCTTTTTTTACATAACGAAACCTCAATCAGGTATATGCATTGAGAAAAAAATAAAATAATATATCCAAATTTGGCTCCTGCAGGGATTTGAACCTAGGGCCCCTATACTGGAAGGCAAATGCTAACCATCAGCTACATTTTAGCTACCACAGGTCTTCCATCAACACTTTTTGACTAAGGAGCACACAGTGGGGAAAAACATGGATTCAAGTCTGCGGGGGCACAATAGCAGTTCAAATAAATCATACACGCCGCCTTTTGAGCACACTGAAAGCGGAAGCGGAACAAACCAGGCATGAAATGCCTTCGTAGCAAAACCCCTTTATTAAAGGTGCAAATTTAAAGGGAGCTTGTCACACTAAACAGGCTATCTGATCTGCAGGCCCCTTGTTATAGAGCAAGAAGAGCTGAGCAGATTGATATATAGTTTTGTGGGGAAGAATTTAGTAGAACTTGTTAGTTATTAATTTCAGTTTTTGCTGATTTTTTAAGGAGTCCAGTGTTTTTTTTTTTTTTTAAAATGATTGAAGTATTCTCACTGCACATCATACAAGGTTGTTTTTGCTTGTCAATCACTGACAGGAGAAGAAACAACTTGATCCAGCGTCCCCATAAAATATACAATTTTTTTTATTAATGGCGTTCATTGCCTGAGCGACTGCTTGTCTGTCTGTATAGTAAGCTGCTGTCAGGGCACACTGTGTGTTACCCTGAAAGCAGCCTGTGTCAATCTGATAGTGTAATGTATTGATAGGGAGTATAAGGAGCCCTATACAACGCGTCACTAAAAAAAAAAGTTTGCTGTTGAAACGCTGAGTGAAAACCCCAAAACATTTAGTGGTGATTGGGATTTTTTTCAGGCCTGCTGCTTAATGTGGTTCATTTATGTTTTATTTTATAATTTTCTTTAATTTTTTTAATTATTTATTAAAATAGATGTAAACTTAAAAATTAATCATCTAAAAAATAGATAAAATATTTACGAGCTCAAATATGCTCGTGTTGGCCTGGAACCTGTTTTGTCTTAGCCTTTAAAGTTAGTGAGTGAGGAAGTTTGGTATCTAGGCATGGCTCCTTCCTTCTAAACTGGGAAATTAGAAAAAACCCTCTTTTTAGTATGAGATACGTGTAGCACCCAAAAAAATTGCTGAAAAAGAGCCATATATAAAGGCCGCCCCCACAGCACTTTTTTTTATATCCCTGGTGGTCCAAAAGTAAAAAGTTTAAATTTTTTTGTAATGTTTGGTGGTAAATCCAGGGGGGGGGTTTGGGTTTTTGCTAGGGCAAAATGAAAGGGTTAATGTAAAATAAACGGGCTTTTGGAGGTTTTGGAGGGGGGGGGGTTTTAAATTTTTTTTCCACTCCCTGGTGGGCTAGGGCAACAAGTAGATTAATTTAAATATTTCTGGTGATCTAAGCTAATAAAGGGGTAAAATATCAAAAAGAACTGGGGGGTATTTGAAATGAGGGAATTAATCCCAGTATGCTTATTAGTCTTGGCATTTAAAGGGGAAATGTAAGGGTCCTGTTCATTTGGGAAAAGTCATTTGGGTTCATTGGAAGGGTTAATGCTGCATATTTGGGGTCAAATGAGTTTCTCACTTTTCCTGGCTGCACATTTTACCTGTTGTAAAGGGGACGAAACAATCATCGTTCAGCTTCCTGTTTCTTACCTGCACTGATCATAGAAATGAGTACAGGTTTTGGTAAAGAAAACTGTTCAGCTGTGACTGTACAGCTACCAAGATTGATTCAGATTGTCTTCCAATAGGCAGAAGTCTACCCCACTTGGAGCTAATTTTAGAGCCAATTATTAGCTACTAAAATTAGGCAATCACTTGTTAGTAAGAGCTGTGATATAGGACAATAATTTCCACATCCCTAAGCCATGTATCAGCAGGTCACTCAGAAGGTCTAGGCTTAGATACAATAAGGCTGTGTCCCCACTGCACTGGACAAATACCGGCCGGTTTGCCGGCCGGTATTTGTCCTGTTTTGCGCCCGTCCCCACGGCCGCGGGTGAGGGGGAGGAGGGGCGGCTTTTCTCCGCGATGAGCGGAGAAAAGCCCTCCCCCTTCACATTCATTTGCACATATTACGCCCGAAAACCGGACGGAAGAATGTGCAGGTAGAATGTTTTGTGGGCGGAAAAACCGCCCGACGGAAAACCCGTGCAGGGGGACTGCTGCACAGGGTTTTCCATTAGGCACCATTGTGCTCATTTTCGGCCGGTTTTTCAGGCGGTCTGAAAAACCACAAACCGGCTGAAAAACCGTCCAAAAACCCGTGCCGTGGGGACATGCCCTTATGATTCCCAAAAGTCCAGCAGAAGACAACCCCACTTGGAGCTGATGCTGGAGCCAATCTCTTGGTACTCGGGTAGTGGTATAGGACAGAACCTTTATTAAGATAGGGCTCAGGGAGTCTGCATGGAAGCAGACTTTCCAAGAGTAAGGAAACGTAGCAGGAACACTGCCCAGAACATATAGTAAAATTACCACCCTGTGTAATGCTTAAAGGGGTTGTCCCACCAATAGCATTTATCCCCTATTCACATGTTCGATTGGTCCCAAATTCCCTGTCTAAATGTTCTGCACACGCACTGCCATGCAATTCACTGCCTATAAAACTGCTGAAGACATCTAACGACAGTGCTCTGCTATCTACGACAGGTCAATAGATTATGGATAGAGCGGCAGTGCACATGAGAAAAAAATGGCAATACATTCAAACAGCAGGTTCAGGATCCCTGTTGTTGTGGTCAGTTAGACTGCAACCGATCATACATTTATCACCTCTTCAGTGTGTAGATGACAATTGATATCAGTGGGACAACCTTTTTTAATTAAGATTATAAAATTAATGTATAAATTTTTATTTGTTATTGCTCACAGGGGTATTAAAATAATAAAAAAGAAAAGTTATAAAAATAGAATATTAGAAAAAACGGACGAAAATAATAATAATAATAATAATAATAATATATTTAATTTTATTTTATTATACGGTTATAGTTTATTTTATTTTTCCTTTTTTTTAGAATTGTTTAATTCATAAACATAATTTATTAAGAATTTAAATGTGTTGACTAAATATAATTATTAATAATAAAACAATATTCTTACTATTATTGTAAGTATATTAATTGCATATTATGTTATGTGTTTTAAATATTTTACCTTGTTTTTGTTAGAATTGCATAAATGTTTAAGAATTTAAATATGTAGGCTAAATATTATAACTTTTAATAAAATATTAAATTTTTTTTTGAAATTTATAAATAATTTTTAGGTTTATTTGTTTTAATTTTTGAAAAACTATGTTCACACGGCCCCCCTTTTAAAATTTGGGGCGCATTTCGCCATGTATTTAGAGGCGTACTGCACTCTAAGGCCATGTTCACACGGCTTATTTTGTGACGTATCTCGCCCCGTATATCGCGCTGTACTGCGCGAATTACGGGCTGAAATACGTCCCAGTCATTACGATAAAACCAAAAGTTTCTAAGAGAAAATATGGTTTAGGCTCCTCGCCCAATCCGGCGAGCGGGGGAGGGAAGTTTACCAAAGTCAAATTTTTTCAGGCGTATACGCGCCCAGAATAAATTGGGTTTTTATGAAGGGGCCCGGGGGGGCTGGGCCCCGGGGTTAAAATTTCAAGGGTTAAATGTACGCGTTTCTTTACGCCCGCAAATTAAAAGAGGGGGGAAACCCCTACCCTTTTAGTTTTAATTTTTTTTCTTTTTAAGTTTTGTAAAAAACGTTTTTATTACAAATTTTAAGGGTTTGGTTTTTTGGGGGAAAAATTTAATGGGAAAAAAAAAATTTAAAAAAAATCAATTTCGGTTTTTGTAATTATATAATTTTTATTTTAGTATTATTTTGTTTTTTTTTTTTATTTCAAAATTTTTGAATTTTCTTCATTCACAAACATTTAAAATTTTTTAACCCTTTTAAAATTTCCCGTCAGCTAAAGTATTATGATTAATAATAAAGTTATATCTATTATGGTAATTATTATAATTATTTATTATTGTATATGTTTTTAATAGATTTAATTTTTTTTATTAATTAGTACACATAATTTATTAAGAATTTTGTTATGGTATTTTAAGATTTTAATGTATTGTAATATTTTTCCTTGTTTTCTTAAAATTCATAGGAAAAATTTAAAAAATTTTTTTGGGCTTTACTCACCCTAAAATATTATAATTGTTTATAAAAATTTAAACAATAATAGTTTTAAAAATTGTATTAATTATTATGGTATTTTATTAATATATTATTTTTTTAAATTAATTAGTACACATCTTTTCTTAAGAATATTTTATGGTATTGTATGTAGAGAGGGGGCAAAATTTTTCCGAAATTGGTTTCGTTCACTTCGCAAATTTTTTCTGGGAAAAAAAAATAACTTCTTTCCCAAAATTATTCGGAACAAAATTTCAGGGTTTAAGCCTGCACAAAGGGCGGGCGGGTGCTGTAGAACGTTTTTTTGGCCCCGTGCTTAAATTTTCCCAAGAAGTGAGTTGGGTTTTTTTTTCCCCCTTTCATTTCCAAAATTGTTGTGTTTTAGTATGACACGCCCCCATAAGGGCCCCCGCTTTTAAAAGAATGCTTAAATTTTAAAAATTCCCTGGGAATTTTTTAAAGGAAGGGCAAAAACCTGCCCAAAAAAAAACTAAAGGGGGAAATTGTAGCCTGATAAAGTCAGGGGCAGAGACAGCGGGAAAAAAAAAAAAAAAAAAAAAACAAGCTGGGGGTTAAAGGTGGCAACTTAGTGACAGGTTGGAAAGGGTAAAGGGGAAAAACCCCCCAAAAAACTGCTTGGGTCGGGCCCAGTGGCCAAAAACATTCGGGAAAGGGGGCCCCAAAACAGGGGGGAAAAGCCACAAAAGTGGCACAAGGGACTGGAGCGGGATGGTCAGGGGCGGCAGATTTATAAAGGCCCGGCAGTGGCACAATGAACTTTTCGGGGGTTTGGGGAAAAAAACGGGAAAGTAGGCCCAGAGTGGCACAATGACACAGTGTGTAGGCCCACGGCAGCAGCCAAAAAGAAGCAGCATGAGGTCAGACGTGGCCCCAAGGGCCCCATTTGGGGGTTTTGGCAAAAAACAGGGAAAGGCCACAAAAGTGGGACAATGACCCCCAGTGTGGAGGTCAGGGGCCGGGGCCCACCCAACGCACCCATGGGGGTAAGACATTTGGCACAATGAAAAGAGTGGGGAGGTGGGGGTAAAAAATCCCAGTCCTTGGGTTTAAAATTTTGGTTGGTGGCGAGGGGAAAAACTGTCAGCAGTTGTGTGGAAATCGGGCCGGGTGGGTGGCATCAAAAATGTGGGCCTTAGGAAAGGTTTTGTTTTTAAAACCCAAAGACTCTTTTTCCCCACAGTTTGGGGGGGGGCTTTCATGGCGATGAAAGGTTCTGCGCCAAAAGGCATTGGTGTGGGGAAAATTTCCGGCCGATCCACCCTGTTTTCACCCTTGAAAAAGGGTCGGGGTTTTCCACTTTTCCCGTGGAAAAAAGGGGGTTTTCCCCGGGGGAAACCCGATGGCCCCCCCCCGGGAAACTGAAACCCCTTGATGCCCCCATTTCGGGCGGGCGGGGCCCAGCTTTCCCTCCCAAACTGGGGCCCAAGTTGGGCCCAACACACCCGGTTTGGGGCTCCCCAAAGTAGTAAGGGGAAAAATCTTCTAATGGGGGGAAGGAAGTCCCTGCCCAAAGGGTGGGCCACCCCCTTTTGGGTTTAGGTTTTTGGGGGTTTCCAGGTCCTGCTTTTCTGTTTGGCGGGGGCCCCTTCCCTACCCTCCCCCAATAGGGGGGGGAAAAAAGCGGGCTCCATCAGTGATCCAAATTAGGTTCCCTGGTTTGGGGAGCCTGGAAAATGTTCCCTTATCCCCCCCCCACCCCCCCCAAACCCAGCCGGGGGCCAAAAAAGTTGTACTGCCCCTGGCGCTGGAAACCCCCCCCGGGTAAGCCCCTGTCGGGGGAGGGAAACCCGAGGGGCCGCACATAGGCAGCACCCCAAATGTTAAAAAGGGGAAAATTTCCCCTTTTTAGTTTTTTTTGAGTTTTTTTCTTTCCCTTTTAATGGGCGGGGGAAAAAAAAAAGGTTTCCCTTTTTTGGCCCCGGGGTTTTACCCGGGGGGTTCCCAAATTAGGGTGGGGAGAGCCAAAAGGGTATCCCTCTCCCGGGGAAAATTGCTAAACCTATTCGGCTGTCCCCTTAGCCAGGCAAAAAAGCATGCTGCGGGCACTTGCAAAAAAGGGGGGGACCCCCCGGGGGCCCCCCTGCCTCCTTTTCCCAATGTATTTTGCCACGGTGTTGGGGGTCTTTTCTGCCTGGGTTTTCCCCCCTCTCCTCCACCTCCTCCAGTGGCCCCTGTCCTCCTCTCTTGTCACCTGGGTAAAAAATCCACCCCATTTCACCGGGAAAATTTGGCTTCTGCTCCAAGGGTCCTCCTCCCCCCTCCTCCATTTCAGTCCCCACCGGACTCTTGTGGCCCGAGATGTAGTCGCCACATCTCCAGCCCCTTTGCCAGACAGATTTTTAAACCCAACCCCCTGCCAGGAAGAAGCTTTGGAAAAGGACGTTTTTTCCCTTCCATAGTCCTGGAAAACTGACAAATAACGGGGCCCCTCCCGAATGGCCTAAAAAGGCAGGTGTCACGAAAGGGAGTCCCACGGGGCTGACATCAAAGTTAAAAAGGGGATTTACTTCTGTCGGGCCCTGGGATATCCGTTTTAAAATGGTTTTTTTTAAAAGCCCGGCCAACAATTTGGGTGGAATTTAATAAAAAATCGCATTTTTCAAAATTTGTGTTTGGGGGAGGGCCCGGTAATTTTGGGTTTGCTAATGGTTTAAAGTGCTTGCCAGTTTCCTGGCCTTTTTTAGAATTTTTTTGGGAAGTTTTTGGGGGGAAAAAGGATTAAAACCCTTTTCAAAAAAGGGGATTAACCCTTTTTCCCCCTTTATGGGGGACTCACTTTTCCCCCCACCCCCCCTTTCCCTCGGGACACCCAAAATTTTCCTTTTTGCCCTCCCTTTTGGTCCGGCGGGTTGGGGGGGAAAGGGGGGAAAAAAAAACCAAAATTCAAATTTTTTTGTCTTTTGGCGGGGGGCTTTTTGCGGGGTGGGCCGTTCGCCAAAGGCAACCCAGGTGTTTAGAAACAGTGGCCCCCTTATGTGTCCCCCCCTTTTTTGGGGACCCGTTTGCCCACACATTTTTGGTTTTTTTAGGATAGGAAACAGTTAATTTTTGTGGAGGCTGGATGGTTTGGTTTTGGGGTGGTAAGGTTGGGAGGAAGGGGCGGGGCCGGGGGCCTGGATTTGTCCCCGGGGAGGGGGGGGGGGGGAAAGCGGGGGGGTTCCGGGTCCAAGTTGTTGGTGTGTTTGGGGGCCGGAAAAAGATTTTTTCCCCCCAGTGGGGGTTTAAAAAAAGGACATGTCGGCCCCTGGGAAAACCAACAAGTTTTAAGCTCCAGACCGTGCATTTTTGCCGGGGACCTTGGAAAAAACCCCCGATAAAGCCTAAAAAAGGGGGAAGGGGGCCCAAACCTTCTTTTTTTACTTTTTTTTATGAAGGGGTTTTTGGTTTTAAATTTTTTGCCTTTTTGGAAAAAAAAAAAAAAATTACGGGTTTTTGGGAAATTTTTCCCAATCCCCCGGGGCCGGCACAAAGCATTTAGTTCTTTGGGAATTTGGGCCTTCTTAATACCCCTTTTGGGAAAAAGGGGGGGGACAAAACGGGGAAACGGGAAAGCAGGGCAGCTGCTGAAAACCTTTTAAAAGGATGGTTGACACTTTATTGTTTTTTTTGAAATTTGGGCCCCCCGCGTGAACCTTCCCCGGGATGTGAAAAAGGGGGCTTTGGGACCGGGGATGAAAAAGGAAAAGTTTGGATGGTGGGTGGAGGGGCTTAAATCAATGCGAGAATTGGGATATTTTGATTCCTCCGGGGAAACCCAACCCCCGAGGGTTTTTACCCCGGCCCGGGGGAAATGGGGTTTTTAGCCCTTAACGTTACCCCTCCCGGGGAAATGCTTAAACTTTTCCCCAAACAGTTTCCCTCCCATAAAACCAATATTGGGCCCCTTCCTCCGGTGACCTGTTGCAAAATTTAATATGAAAATTACCCGCCCCTCCCCCAGGTTTTGGAATTTTCCCCCAACCGCTCCTTGGAGAAGGGACAACTGCCCCGCTTCGGGGAGCCCCCTTGGGGGCCCTACCCGGACCTAAAAGGGGGGGTTTTTTTCCCTTGGGTTTTGGTTGTTTAAACTCTGTGATCCTCCGATTTTCCCCCCAAACCTTAAAAGGGTTCTGGTCGAAAACTACCACCCCCTTGCGCGGCCCCCAAATTTTAAACCCTTTTTTGAGGGATGGGGAAGCCCTTGCCCCTCCCCGGGCCCCCCCAAATTTTAAAAGGTCTTTTTAATCTTTTTTTGTGGTTTTTTCGTAACTGCTGCCCCTCATCAGGGTTTTCCCCCTTGGATGCAGAGGCTGACCCCTCACAACATGGGGGGGGGTTTTGGGGGGGGAATGCCACTTTTTTTCGACATTTTAATATTTTGGCCCCGCTTTTTTTTGCAAAAATTCCCCGGGGGTTTTGGGAGCCCCCAAATTTTTTTTTTCGCTCCCAAAAGTAGCTGGGGCTGCCCCCCCAAAAATGGGGGAATTTCGCTATAAAAGGGCGCGGGCCCCCCGCCTCCCATAGTAGATTCTGGCCTGGGGGAAACCGGATGGGACGAGGCGGGTTTGTTTTGACTTTTTTCCCCACCGCTCTTGGCTGGGGTTTGGCCCAATGTTCCCCTTGGGAGGAAGTGGTTGGGACCTAGTAAAACCAACCCAAAGCCCCCCCCCCCCGGGTTCGTTTCGTTACCCCCCCCCCCGCACGGATAGTGGAAAAAACTGGCGACGTTGTGGCCCTAAAACCAAAGAGGTAAACCCTTTGCTTGGCGAGGGGTTTTCCCCTTTGCTGGGGTTTTTGGCGACCTGGGGGGAATCCCCAAAAAACCAATAAAGGGCTAACAGACTAAAAGGTGACGCCCTTTTAAGGGCCTGGGGCTAACAAAAACCCGGAAGAAAGGCATACAAAAAACCTATGCTTTTTCCGGGAAAATAACGATCTCCTTCATCAGGGTATAATGCCTTTGGCCCTTGGGTTCCGGGCCCTTTACCCGGCCCCCTTCCCTGTTTTTTACGATGATGTTATTTAAAAGACAATCAAGAAAACCTTTTTCCCCCTAACCTTTTTTTTAATTCTCCTATAAAAAAAAAAATAATAAATACAAAAAAATAATTTTTGCAATTGAAAAACAATATGCACTTTAAAATGTGCAAAGGTTTTAAAAACAATCACGGGAAAAAGCGGGGTTGTTTTTCTCCCCCCCCCAAAAAAACAAAAAAATTCCCCCCCCCAAAAGAAAAGGAGGGGAAAAGAAAGAAAAATTCCAGATTTTTTTTTTTTTTTTTTTTGTTTTTTTTAAAAAAGAAAAGAAAATTTTTAAAAACCCGCAAAATAGTTCAATATTTGTTTTTTAAAAACCATTTGGTTTTTTGTAAAATTTAAAATTTTGAAAATCCCCCTTGTTTTCTGTTTCTGGAACTCTTACTTATTAGATCCCCCTTTTCCCCATTTCCGGGTTTCACACTCTGGGATCCCAAAAAAAGACAGTTATTTTTCTAATGAACTTTGGGTGTTTGAACTTTTTAAAATGTTTTGATAATTTGGGTGTTCCCGATAACCTCTTCTTTTATTTATACATGCTCCCTCATTTTGGGGGGGGCTAATGATCGTTTTTTTTGCCCACATATTTTTTCCCCCATGGGCCCCCCTTTTAAAAGCATATATTATTTCCTTTTGATTGACAGGTTATTAAAAATTTTGGGTTTTTTTCCCCTTTCCCATTCCCTTTTTAAATTCTTTTCCATTTTTTGGGTTTTTTTTTATTCCTTATTACCCGGGGTTTTTTTTCAACCGTTTTAAAATTTTCCGCATGGAAAAAAAACCCTTTATGATTTAATTTTAAATCTGCCCCTTCCCAAAAGGGATAAGAAAAGGTTTTTGGGGGGGGCTAAATGGTTTTCCCAAGTTAACCGGAAACTTTTTTTAAAAACTTTCTTTAGGGGAAAATCTGGGGAAAAAAATTTCCCCCCCCCAAATTTTTTCTGTTTTTAGAAAAATTCCAAAGTTTTTTTTAATTTTTTTTGAAAATATTGCTTTTTATAAAGATATTTTAATCACAAACGGAAGATTTTGTTTAAAATTTTTCCCAAAAAATTTCCTTTTTTTCCGGTAAATTCCAGGGGTTTTTTTTTTCTTTTTTAAAAATATTTTCTAGGAAAATGTTTTTTTTTTCCTTTTTTTGGGTTTTTTTAAAAAATTTTCCCCCCCAAAAAATCCTCTTGCAATAAGTTGCTTCCCAAAATTTTGGTGGATTTTTTCCTCAAAATGATGGGAACCTTTTTTACAATTTCTGGGTATCCGCAAGAATTTTATTTTGGGTTATATTTTATAAAACCCTCTAGAAAGGGAAAATGGAGGAAAGGTATGAAAACTGTTGGTGTTTTAGTTTTTTTTTTTTTTGGGGGAAATTTTTTGTTTTGTAGGGGAAAAACTTGTTCTTTTGAATATAGTAATATCCAGAAGTTTTTTTAGCGGGTTCTTTACTTTTTTTAAATTTCTGAATTTGGAAAGTTAAAAAAAATATTCATTATTATTAATTTCTTTCCAAAAAACACATATAATTTATTCAAGATCCTTTCCAAAAAAAATAGAAAATCGTTTTATTTAAAACCCTTTTCCCTAAGGGTTTTTCGTTCTTCCCCTTTAGTTGGCCCCCCTGGAAAATTGTCTTTTCCTCCCAACCACCCCAAAATATAAGGGGCAAAAATTTTTGTCCCCAAGCTGTGCCCAAGTTTGCAAGGGGAAAAATTGTCCATCAAAATTTTTGGGAAAAAGTTTGTGTTTCCCAAAATATAAAAAAGGCACATTCCCATAATTGTCTGTTCCCGTTTAATCATTAAAGATTTTTTTACTTTTATCAAAAAAAATTTTCAAATTCTCACTCCCCTTTAAATTTTTGGTAAATTTTTGGGTTTAAAAAGGAAGAGGGAAAAATCTAATGTTTTCAAAATATTTAGGTTTTTTTTTCCATTTTACTTTTAAATAAGAGGGAAAAAACAAAATTTTTGTAAAAATTTTAAAGTCCCAACCCCTTTTCTTTTTAAAAAAGGGAAAATTTTTTTTAAACCTTCAATTCAGAAAAAAAGTAGGAAAACCCCTATAAAAATTTTGGATATTACTATATTTATAGGGAAAAAAAATTTTTCTTTACGGGGGCAAAAAAAGTTTCCCTAAAAAAAAATGACACCCACCAGGGGTAAAACCATCCCCCAGGGGTTTCCATCTTATCTTTTATTTTTTTGGGTTAATCAAATTTAACCCCAAAAGTCAATTCTTGGGGGATACGCAGAAAATTTTACAAAAAGTTCATTTATTGTGGGGGAAAAGAAGCCATCAGGGCTTTTTTAAGCAATTTTTTGCTAGAGGGTATTGTTTGGGAAAAAAATTGGGTTTAAAAAACCAAAAAATTAAAAATAAAAAAAACCTTTTTTCCCAAGAAAAAATACTTTTTAAAAAAAAAGAAAAAAATTGAATACCCGGAAAAAAAAAGGGGGAAATTTGGAGGGAAATTTAAATAAATCTTTCCCATTGTGATTTTAAAAATTTATGATGCAAATTTTTAAAAGAAAAAAAAAATTGAAACCCTTTGAAAACAGGGGGGTAAAATTTTGGTTTGGGGGGAAATTTTAACCCGGATTTTTTCCAAAATTTGTTTTTTTAAAAAAGCTCTAACCCTTTGGGGAAAAAAAAGTTAGCCCCCCACTAACGTTCCCGGGGGGCTAAAAAATGGCGAGTGAATGAAGCACAAAAAAGGATTTTTTTCCCTTGCGGAAAAATTTTCACGGTTTGAAAAAAACTTTTTAATAAGAGTTTTTTGGGGAAAAAAAAAAAAAAATGGGAAATTCTGCAATGGAATGGAAAGGTTTTTAAATTAAAAAAACTTTTATAACCCCGTCAATCAAAAAGGTTTAAAATATGCTTTAAAAAATGCCCCCTGCGGAAAAAAAATTAAAATGTGGGCAGAAATTTAAAAGATTTATTTGGCCCCCCGCATGAGGGAGCATGTATACAAAAATTTAAAAAAGGCTATCTGGGAAAACCCTTTTTTCCCAAAAAAACTTTTTAAAATTCAAAATCAAAAATTCTTTTGAAAATCTGTTTTTTTTTGGCATCGGGGGAGGTTTTTTTGGGGAAAAATGGGAAAATGGGAAAAAGGGGTTTTATCTAATAAGTAAGAGTCCCAAAAGCAGAAAAAAAGGGGGAATTTTTTTTAATTTTAATTCACAAATACCCAAAAGGTTTGAATTCAGATATTGAAAAATATTTTCGTTTTAAGGTTTTTTGTTTAAAAAAAAAAAAAATTGAAAAATTTTTTTCTTTTCTCCTTTTTTCCTCTTTTTCCCCTTTTTTATTGGGGATTTTAAAATTGGGGGACAGCATTCCCCGTGATTGTTTTTAATCCTTTGACATTTTAAAGTGCTATTGTTGTTTTTATTTTTCCGCTTTTTAAAAAGTTTTTATTTTTTTTTTGTTTTATGAGGTAGAATATATTAAAAAATTAGGGAAAATTTTATTTTTTTGATTTTCTTTTAAGTAAATCATTTATTTTTGTAACAAAAAGGGTTGTGGAAAAGGGAAAAAAAGGGCCCCGGAAATAAACCAAAGGCCTTTTTACCCTGTTTAAGGGGAAAATTTGTTATTCTCTTTAAAAGCGTTACGTCTTGTATGCCGCTGGCCCTTTTGTTAGCCTTTTACAAACCTTTTGTGATCACTCTAGGTTTTGTTAAACCTGTTTGTGTGGATCCCCCACGCTGCCGGCCGGAGCGTAAAAAAAAAGGGGGGTGAAAACACCACACTGTTTGTATGTTTTTATAATTATTTTTGACAAATCCCCCAACTGAAGATTAAGTGGGCCCGAAAAAACCCCGGGGTTAGCCCCGAGGTTCCCCGGGTGATTGAAACATCCAGGGGGAAAACTTGGGGGAAATGGTTGCACTTTTTTCAGGTGTTTTTTACACTGTTTTATATGTTTGCCCTGGGGGGTTGGGTTTTTTTGGAATTTTATTATTTGGGGACTGCTTGTGATTAAGTTTGGGACTTATACAGCGAACAGAGCGCCCTTTGTTTTTTTTTATATTTATACACTTTTTATTTCTATTAAAAGGTTTTCAGCAGGAGAATTTTCCTCTGACGATTTTTTTAGGGGGGGCTTGTTTTCCCCGAAAAAACCTGGCGCTTGTATCTTTAAAATAAGGTAGTTAAGTAATATTTTTTTTTCCTTAAAATGCATAGGAAAAATTTTAAAGAAATTTTTATAATTGACTAAAAAATTAAAAATTGATATGATAAATTTCGTAAAAAGTTTTTTAATTTTTTTAAAAATTTTTTTGGAAAATTTATTAAAATTTTTTTTCTTTTTTTTTTTTTATTTATTTTTTTCTTTTTTTTTTTTTAAATTTTTTTTTTTTATTTCAATTTTTTTTTTTGTTTTTTTTTTTAATTTTTAAAGCCCCTTTTTTTTTAATTTTTGGGATTTTTATGGTTTTAAAAGTATTGTAATTTTTTTTTATTTTTTTTCTTAAAATTCATAGACATAATTTATAAAGAATTTAAATATATTGACCCAAATATCATAATTAATAATACAATCATAAACTACAAACATAAAGCATAGAATATAACAGTACTTCATTCAGTATTCACTAACTCAAAGGCCCAGAATTCCTAGTAAAATAACACAGTCACCATTTTTATTTTTTTTTACAAAAGACAGAATCCTTCAAAGATTTACAGAACAGACCCCGGGTAATGCTTGGTATACGGCTGTGGCGGGTCACTGCGACAGATCAATGCCAGTTTTAGAGTGACCCACCGAGAGTCACAAAAGCCTTTCATTTTTAAAAGCTGAAGATATAATACGTTACAGGTGACTTTGCCTTGTCGTATGGATCAGCGGGTACCATAATTTGCCTGAGCAGGATGTATCTGCTCTTTGCGATCTGATGAAGGAGTCTTTTTTTTTTTTTTTTTTCTTCCATTACGTTATGCTGCATTTGTCACAGAGAAGCTTCCACACAAAAGCTCAGTCTGATACATTTAACTATTGTTTTTTCTTATTTTTCTTCTTATGTCAACAGACTGGTTGGGCATTTACGTCCAATGGGCCTCTTGGAGAGTCTATAGTGATTGACAGATCACCTGCCACCGACCCTCTTTATTCACGTTGTCAAGGGTCAACTTTATAGGCTACATCCTATTCAATGTTTAACCTACATATTATTTTTAACACTGGATCTGTCCTTTTTTTGTCTCCATGTGTATTTTAGTCTGTCGGTGGGAGAAGGAACACTTAGGGTTCCTTAGAACACTAAGAAACTTCTGTACTATTCAGAAGCACCGTTCTGTAGGGTTGACATTTGTGTCCCATTTTTTGTATATTGTTCAGCTTCATAGAGATGTAACAAGAAGCTCATGTGGAATGTTGGACGGGGATTTGGGGGGCCAAAGAAAGAAAATTATTCTGACCTTGAATTTATACGGAACGTGTGCAAGACACTTTTAGGTACATCATGAGCCCTCTTGTTAACATACAACCTACAAAGTCATAAACCCATTAACCTAGGTTCACAGTCTATAGTGGGTTTTCCCCATGGGATACTAGTACTAGGCCGATACTGTGTTTTTAATAGGCAGCATAGTATCCTGGGGCTAACCACTTGGTACCACTTCAGTGGACAGGGCAGTATTAGTCCACATCTCTAAGCCAAACACCCATTAATCAAGCAAATTTGGTGATAAATTTGCTTGATTAATGGGTACTTGGCTAGAAATGTGGACTAATACTGGCTTGTACCACTGAGATGCTACCAAGTCCCAGGATAAGCTCCAAGTGGGTTGGTCTTCTGCTGGACTTTTAAGGCTCATTCTTGTGTCAGAGCCTGGGCCTACTGGAGAGTCCTACAACACTTGGCTTAGGAATGTGAATAAATGCTTCCCTATACCACCAGTCTAGTATCAAGTGATTGACAGCCCTGTACCACTGCCCTAGTAGCAAATAATTGGCTCCAAAATCAGGTTAGGAAGTCTTCTGCTGGGTTTTATTGGCTCATTATTGTGTGGGATACTGGGATTACTGGGGGACCTTTTGATACTTGGCTTAGGAATGTGAATAAATACTGCCCTTCACTACCAATCTAGTTGCAAGTGACTGACTGTTCTTAATCTCTGTAGTAGTGACAAATTATTGGCTCCAATAGACTCTCCACGTGGATTAAACTTCTGCTGGACTTTAATTGGCACATTATTGTGTCAGGTCCTGGGCCTAATGGAGGACTCTCTAAAACTTTGCTTAGGAATGTGGAGAAATACTGCCTTATGTACCTAACCCAGAAGAAAGAGTACAACTCCAAGAGCAGTTCCAAATAGGCTAGTATTCTGCTGTCATTTATGGGCCCATTATTGTGTCAGAGCTTTGGGTTGTCTTCTCTTGGACTTTATTGGCACATGATTGTGTCAAATCCTGGATCTTCAGGAAGACCCTCTAAAACTTGGTTTAGGAATGTGGAGGTATACTGCACTATGTAAAAAGTCGAGTAGCAAGAGCTTGGCTCTAAGAGCAGCTTCTACTAGAGTTTATGGGCACCATATTGTCTCAGATCCTGGGCCTACAGAAGGACTCTCTGATGCTTGGCATAGGAATGTGGAGAAACACCACCCTAGTATCAAATAATTTGCACAATAATCAGCTCCAAATGGGGAAGTCTTCTGTTGGAATTTATGGACACATTATTTGGTAGAACAGTATCACCCTCCTTCTAGGCCATAATGCTCCCCCTCCTACCATGTGCCAGGCTGGGTTCACCTATCGTATAAATACAGTATTATGCTGTTGAATCCACCTATAATTCTGCAATACCATACAGTGAACATAGAAACATTAGAAACATGCCTACTGTCCCCAAATAACATCTTGGGAGAAGTACAGAGAGATGTTATGGAAGGTTTAGTGACGACACATGAAAGGTAGAAGCCAATTGCTCCTTTTGTCTAGACCAGGGGTGGGCAATTAATTTTCCAAGGGGGCCACACGAGAAATTAGAATGGTTTTAGAGGGCCAGACCAATTTATTCAACTCAGTTCTACCCAATCTATAGACTATAGACCCCGGAGTCAATTGCTAAGCAACCTTAGCAACCGCCTTAATGACTGTTTGCGACTTAACAACCCAGTAAGTTATTGTCCCCCAGTGTAGGTAATTGGGTCCCCAGTAAAGTTATATGTCCCCCCGTGAGGGTTTGGGGGGTTCCCAGTAAGTCATTTGTCCCCCCCTAAGGTAATAGGTCCCCCGGGAATATCCCCAGTCGTAGTGGATATGGTAGTTTATGGTCCCCCGCAGGTTTTTGGGCAGGTTATTGTCCCCCAGTGGGATTTAGGTAGGTTATAGGTCCCCAGTTGGTATTTGTTGCCCCAGTGGTATATAGGGAGGCTTATGTCCCCCCGCGGAATTAGGTCCCCCGTAGGTACATAGGAGGTTATTTAATTTTAAAAATAATAATAATCTTTTTTTATATAGCCCAAAAATATTCCGCAGCACTTTACAAATTTTGGGGGGTGTAGGTACGACAAAAGATCATTGACAATGAAAAACTATTAAGATGAGCACAAGGTGGGGAGGGCCCCCGCTCGAAAAAGGGTTACAATCTATTAGGGGGTACGGGGGGAGACGAAGGGTAAGAAGTCTAGATTTACAATGGTCCTGAGGTATATAGGTCCCCAGCAGGGGATATAGGGAGGTTATATGTCCCCCACCCGGTATATGGTCCACAATAGGGATATAGGCAGGTTTATGT